>CM027394.1:110837771-110891800 GCA_015711505.1 Sylvilagus bachmani | reverse complement strand
CCCCCCCCCCCCCCCCCCCCCGCTGAATCCCCAGGCCCCTTGGAGATACACGAAGGGCCTAGGGCTCTGCTGCATACTGGCCTGCTGTGGCCTGCCCATGTCTCCATGCCGGCACCTGGGTCTCTGCCACCCCAGCTCCACAGGCTTTTCCCAGGCAGCGCCCCTGCCCGCCCCGCTGGGAGGCCTGTGTGTGCAGGGGACCTTCTGGTGGGGGGTCCAGTCCACAGCCGCCTGCCACTGCGCTCTCTGCCTGCCTCCAGGAGTCCTGGGATTTCGCATAGGTGGCCTCAGAAGCAAAGACGGGGGGTCGGGGAGCACTGTGGTGTATCGGGTAAAGCTGCTGCCTGCAGTGCCGGCATCCCAAGTGGGTGCCAGTTTGAGTCTGGCTGCTCCATTTCCAATCCAGCTCTCTGCTGTGGCCCTGGAAAGCAGTGGATGATGGCCCAAGTGCTTGGGCCCCTGCACCCATGTGGGAGACCCGGAGGAAGCTCCTGGCTCTTGGCTCCTGGCTTCAGCCTGGCCCTGCCCTGGCTGTTGTGGTCATTTTGGGAGAGAACCAGCAGATGAAGGATCTCTCTCCCTCTCTCCCTCTCTCCCTCTCTCTCTCTCTCCCCCTCCCTCCCTCCCTCCCTCTCTCTCTCTCTCTCTCTCTCTGCCTCTCTGTAACTCTGCCTTTCAAATAAACACATAAATCTTAAAAAAAAAAAGCAGCAGCAGCAAAGACTGGCAGACCACGAGCTGCCCGCACTGGAGGCCAGGGCGCCTGTCCTCCCCAGCGTCTGGGGCGTGGACCTGGGGTCTCCACAGGGGTGAGGGGGCAGGAATGGGAGAGGGGATGCTGAGCTAAACTGCACATCTGGGCCCTGGCCTGGCTGCCTGGACCAGGGGGCCGCGCAGACTGCCAGGGCAGTGGATGCTCCCTGCCCGTCCCCTCCTCGCCTCCCTCCTGGCTCAGAGAGCTCCAGGCAACCCTGTCAGCACGTGCACGTGGTCATGGCTGTCGTCTAGGGCAGCCCAGCTGCTGACCACACACTTGCACCGCTTCCACGTGCTGCCCCAGCTGGGGAAACCGGGGCAGGTCGGAGGCGATGTTCCAGCTCCTGGCTCGGAGCTCCCTCTCCTGGACATACAGAAGGTGACAGCCCAGGACACAGGCCCCGCGTGTCCCCAGAGTCCTCCTGAGACCCCTGAGGCGACCCCATTCAGAATCAGGGTCTCTGCAGATGGCACAGCACCGGGAGGAGGTTGCCCCGGACTCAGTGGGCGCTGAATCCAGCGACAGAGACGCCAGTGAGGCATAGCCGGGAAGCCAAGGACGGCCACTGCAGGCCGGGAGCCCCGGACAGAGCGCGGCGCTGCCCACGCCTGAATTCAGTCCCGGGACCCTGAGCTCAGACCCCGCCTCGGCAGGGAGGAAGTGAGGTCCCCGTGTTCTGTGGCCCCGGTCCTGGGGCCCTGGCTGCCTCAGCACCGCATCCCACACCGCCTGAGACCCCAGTGGCCAGTGTGGCCTCCAGTGGCTGCCTGGGCATGCGTGCAGGTGCCAAGTGACAGCCCGTGTGTGGGGGCCATGGCAGGGCGCCAGAGGCTGCGTGCACCACTCACCCCTGCGGGAGGGAGAAAGGTGGTCCCGGGGGCAGAGAACCTCACAGTGGCTGCGTGGAGACCCCGGGGCTGAGGACCTGAGTGGCTGCGTGGCCCCACGCCCCACCAGGGGCCACTGCCCTATCCGCCAGAGGGAGGTGAGCTGGGGAGGCAGTGGGCAGGGGCTCTGACCACCCGGACACTCCTGGGCCCAGAGAGGGCTGCCCTGCTGTTCTAGACCCTGGGAGCAGGAGTGCAGCCCCCTCTCCCCATGTTCTGGGCTCAGCCACAGACCAGTGGAAAGGCTCCCCTGCCCCTCAGCACCCTGCTGGCCACCGTGACCCCGTGTCCTCCTGTGCCCACCACCAGCCTGGACACGCCTCACTCATCTTTGGACACAACCCAGATAAAAGCACTGTGTCTCCCCACGGCCAGGTGCATTCAAGCCTCAACCGTCTGCACCCAACCTGGGCGCCAGCCATCCCTCCTGGCTCGGTGCTGCAGCGAACATGCCCGCCTGTCCAGCGCTGGGCCACGCAGGCCCTGGAGACCAGAGCCGAGGCCAGGAGCCATGGTGAACGCCTCCCCTGAAGTGGTGAGATGTTGTCAGGGCCCGGCTGAGCCGGAAGCCCAGGCTGCCCTGAGGGCCACAGGGACCGCCCGGCCCTCACTGCGGCTTAGCGCCTCTGCTTGGCCTCCCTGGGGTCACTGCTGCCCCTCGCGCCGGCCCACCATTCCCTGCGGCAGAACAGGACTCAGATCCGGGCCACATGCGTTCGTGGCACCTGCCAGGACCGGAAAGAGAACAGCCACCTGGACGCCATGGTGGGGCGTGGCCGCGGGGGGGGGGCGAGGGGACACCTCCGGGAGTGACCAAGAGGGGCTACGGGCAGGGCCTCTGCGGGGCCAGCGAATGAGAACGGGGCCGGGAAGGGGCGGCCTGGCTTGAAGCCCGCTCCCCAGCCCCGCGCATCTCCAAACGCGACGCTTCTCCTTCGGACCCCGGGTGACCCCAAGACCTATAAAGATGGACCTGCCCAGGGCTCCCGCTGCCGTCGCAGCCAAGCGAACCGCACGGGAGCGGGTGCACAGCGAGCACCGCCGGGTCCCAGCCCGGCCCCACCGCCCTGCGGGGCGCGCCCCCACGCGACTTCTCAGGCTCCGCCCCCGCCTCCGCGGCCTCGCCCCGCCCCCGTCGCGCGAGACTGAGACCCGGGAGTGAAATCCGTCCCGCAGGGCGGGGAGGCGCAGGCGCGTGCGTGCCGGCCTGGCGTCGTTCCCGGCCTGCCTCGCGCGCGCTTGCAACGCGCGGCCTCGTCCCTGACGCCGCCGCCGCCATTGGAGTCGGCGCCCCCTCTGTGCGCCCCCGTCCGGCTGCCGCCGCCGCCCCGCGAGCCAGCACCGCCGCCGGCGCCCGGGAACTTGGCGTCGGGGGCCGCGCGCGGCGGGGACAGGCTCGGCCTCGCGGGAGGCCCGAGCCGGCGGCGTTCATGAAGCATGTCGGCCACCAGCGTGGATCCCCAGGTAGGGCCGGGCGGGGGCCGGAGTGCGGGGCCGGAGCCTGGACGCCGGGCCAGGGCTGGGCCGGGAGCCGGGGCCGCGCTGCCGGGACCTGGGGGCCGGCCGCGTCCGCTGCAGAGAACAAAACGACAAGACGCCCAAGGTGAGGCGTTCCCGGCGCCCGCAGCGGGCGGGGAGGGGGCGGCTTCCGCGAGAGGCCGGGGAGCGCCCGCCGCCCTGGCTGCCGAGCCCGGGGCGGACCCCGGCGCCGCTGCGTGTCTGCCCGGCCGGCCGCTGGACGCCGTGCGTATGGCTCGGGTGTAGCCGGGTCCGGCTGCGGCGCGCCTGGGCTGTCCGGGGCTGTCCGGCCGCCCTGCGCCGCCTCCACCGAGCTCCGGACAGGAGCGTCGCTTCCGGGAAGCGCTGCGGGTCCGGAGTCGGGAGGTGACCCTGTGGCTTCCTGTTCCAGCGCACAATGGTTCTTTGCAGCCGAAGGAGACGGTGCACGACGCGGACTTCGAGCCCTACCTTCCCGGACAGTCGAGTCAGGTGAGCCTGCCGCGCCCCCGCCCCGGCTCCGCGTCCCCCAGGGCACTCGGGGTCCTCCCTGGAGGAGGGGGCCTCTCCTGGAGCCGGGGGCAGCTGGCCGGGCCGTTGTGGCTGGGCGGGGGTTCGCACGTTGGTGTTTGGTGTCTTTTTTTCTTTCTCCAGAGTGTGGGAGCCGGTGAGCCTCCTGCACCGGTTCACTCCCCAGCCATGGCCGGGCCAGGGCTCCATCCCCGCCCCTGTGTGGGTGGCAGAGACCCAAGTACATCGGAGCAGTCACCTGCTGCCTGTCGGTGTGGGCAGCAGGAAGCTGGAGCCGGGACTCGGGTGTGGCGGGGGAGGCAGGGGGCCTGTGAGCCTGCCTGATGGTGGAGGCAGGGGGCCTGTGAGCCTGCCTGATGGTGGAGGCAGGGGGCCTGTGACGCCTGCCTGATGGTGGAGGCAGGGGGCCTGTGAGCCTGCCTGATGGTGGAGGCAGGGGGCCTGTGACGCCTGCTGTTTGCTGTGCTGAGTCCGGTACCGCAGACCAGGGGAGCGGCCGAGTGCTGGGCCTGATGACTGGCGCTGGTGATTGCCTTCCCTGTGCCTCAGTTCCTGGGGTAACTCATGGCTGTCGGCACCTCATGGGGTGTTCTGGGGGGCTGGCTGTCCTTCACCCCTTTGGAACGGAGCGCTGTGCGGCTCGGGGGCTGTTCTGTGGGTCGAGGGTATTCACATCCGTGGCTGCCGCGCTGGGCGTTCTTAGCAACGCCCCCTCCCCTAGAAGAGCTGTGGTACCCAGAGCCGTCTGCAGGATTCCCTGACGCGAGGCCGCTGGGCTAGTTGGCAGTTAGGAGGTTTGACCGGAACAGCGTCGCTTGAGAGTGTTTGCCTTAGGGGGGCGCCAGGCCTGCCCGTGCTGGGGTCGGACTCCTCTGCCCGCCAGGGCTTTGCTAGAACATTCTCCGCTGGTGGGTGAGGTGGCGGCCGGCAAGTTGGGGAAAGTGTGGTGGGAGGTGGACTTGACCACCAGGTCTCCTGGTTCTGGAAATCTGCCCCTTCCTGGGCAGGCAGGGGTGCGGAGGTGCCTGGGCCGAGCGAGGGGCTTCTGCGCAGGTGACAGGTGGGTTCCGAGGCTCCCATCAGTTATGTGCTTCCCTGCCTTCTCAGGGGACACAGGACCACCGTGTGCTGGATTTTAGCCAGCAAGTGGGCGGCAGCTTCCTTGACACACGTGTGTACGTTTAATGGATTTACTTACGTGAAAGGCAGAGCCACGGAGAGGGTGAGATCGTCCTCCATTGGTCCTCTCCCCAAATGACCGCTGCCAGATGGAAGCCGGGAAGTCCCTCGTGGTCTCCACACGGTGGCGGGGTCCAAGGGCCATGCTGTTCCCACTGCCTGCCCGGGTCATTAGGGCGCAGAGCAGCTGGGATTCGAACCAGCGCTGCTACTTGGAGTGATGGCGTTGCACACGGGCCTCACCTGTGGTACCACAGCGCTGGTCCCTGAAGTGTCTCTGTGACACTTGGAGGAATCTGTGGCCGTGGGATGATTGTGTGCCCGTGGTGGTCTGAGCAGTTCTGCCCTTGGAGAAGCCGCGGAGGGCACTCGCGGGCCTAGGCTGCGGGGATGGTCAGGTGGTGGGGGTGTGTTCTCAGCCAGGCGAGTCACCGGCTGCTGCTGGTGGCAAGTCCACATCCTCCCGCCTGCAGTGGAAGGAGACTCCCGAGTCCTCGCCTCCCTGCGCCGTCCTCACAGATGAGGGGTCGGGCCCCCTGGAGCCGCAGCCTCTGGCTGGTGGACGCTCGCCTCTCCCCGCTGTGTGCTGTGTCCGCGTGGGGCCCGGTGCTGTCCTGCTTCGGCCACGCGTCACCTGGGAATGGCTGCTCAGGACCTGCACTCCTGTGATGAGGAGTCTGGTTCTCAGATGCGGGCGATGTGGTGCCAACGTGGCCAGTGGGGTAGAAAACCCACTGGGCGTGGCTGGTAGCTGCGAGCGTGGAAAGTGGGACTGTGTGTGTGCACGCGTGTGCATGTATACACGTGTGTGGTGAGCCGCGTGCGCTGGGAGTTGACAGTTTCGTGACTTGGTTTACGTGGAGCTGGGACCACGGTGAGAGAGTGCTCACACCCGTCAGCCCCAGGGCTGCCCTTTTTTTTTAAAAAAAGATTTATTTATTTTATTTGAAAGCCAAAGTTACAAAGGCAGAGGCAGAGAGAGGTCTTCCATCTGCTGGTTCACCCCCCAAGTGGCCTCAACAGCTGGAGCTGCACCGATCTGAAGCCAGGAGCTTCCTCTGACCCTCCCACGCGGTGCAGGGGCCCAAAGACTCAGGCCATCCGCTGCTGTCCCGGGCCACAGCAGAGAGCTGGATCGGAAGTGGAGCAGCCGGGACTTTACCCGCTTTGCCATAGCGCTGGGCCCCAGGGCTCTTTTCAATCCAGTGTAGTTTGTAGAAGTCAGGTGGGGGCCACCGTGGTGCTTCATGTGGTGAAATTACATTCCTAAGGGTGCTTCGGGACGTCTTAAGAGCCTGCCCGTGGTGTTGGTGGCACTGGCGTGGCTGGGTGTCTCCCTGCTATGCCTCAGCAGTTAGTTTTTTGCCCTCCTCGCCCTGGGGGTGGCCGGCTGCAGGAACTCCGTGTCTGCTCTGTGACTTGCGTGCACTCGGTAGGGGGGAGTGCAGGCTCTGGATGGGGTGTGTCTGTCTTCTCACTGGGGTCCCGGAAGTGAGAGGAGACTGGGATGGACCGGAGCAGCCCTGCTCAGGCTTCCCAGCGCTGACTCCTAGTGGGGTCTGGGCCCCCAGCCTGCTACCGCCAGCACAGACCTGTGTTAACCTAGGGTACTGGGTGGGAGGGGCCCCGAGTGCTGGCCTGTCCACGCCCTCATCTGCCCCTCGACCTCTGCAGGCACAGGGCGTGGCAGAGCCAAGTTTGTGTTCCCTGAAGACTGCTCCCGTGCAGGTTCCTGCCGGGCAGGTGGGTCTCAGCTGGCAGACAAGGCCAGGCCAGGTCGGTGCTGCGCCTCGCCAGGGCTGCACATGTGTTCCAGGCCCCATGCCTGGGAGCAGCTCCGCACTTGGCTGCTGCTGTGTGCAGCAGTTCTGTGGGCCCAGGGTGGCTGGAGGGGCCAGGGATGAGTGCCTGGTCCTCCAGGCAGGTGTCTGGCTGGGGTCTCGCGGCCGTATCTGAGAACTGGGCTTCGCCGTGTGACTGCCCGCAAGAGTGCAGCCGGAAGGGCTCCATGAACCCAAGCACACTTCTGCCTCTGAGACCACCCAGCCGGGGGCAGGGAGTGAGCAGCTGGGACGGGGTTGGGGTTCTCTCTCCAGCTCCTCTGTCCTGCCAGGCTGCTCACAGCGTTGCTGGGACGCTTTTCCGTGCGTCTTGATGTCAGCTTGTCTGGACGGCCTGGAGGCCGGGTCTGGGCCAGGCTGAAGCCCAGAGCCAGGAGCTCCTGCAGGTGTCTCACGTGGGTGGCAGGTGCACCGGGACGTGGGCTGTCCTCACTGCCCTCCTCCCAGGGCGCGCGTTAGAGCAGGGAGCTGGCGTTAGGAGCTGTGGCTCGGAGTCAGACCCAGGGGCTCTGGTGTGGGCCGGAAGCTGCGTCTGACCTCTGCCTTGGCTCACAAACCATGGCTTCTGGGGGCCCCGCCCCTGCTCCCGGGGTCCTCCTGGGCTCTGTGACGCTGGAAATCCAGAAAGTGGGAACTTGGGAGTCCCTCCCTCCTCAGGGAGCAGTCCCGTGGTTACAGCGTCCACTCTGGGGGTCTCATGTTGGGGGCACTGCTGTGAATTCTGGGTGAACTGGGTGCTTCTGTGTGGGGGCTTTGGTGTGAGGGGTCTCACTGCTGTGGTATGAGGCAACCTGAGGACCCAGGCCCTGTGTAAACTGTCTCTGTCTGGAGTCTCTCTGCTTGCGTTTTGAGTTGCGAGGAGCCCGGGAGTCCAGCGTGGTGTTTCCCTCCCGCGCGGACCTGACTTTGCCCTGGAGATGTGTCAGCCTCTCGGGAGCCCTCGGGGGCTGCAGAGGAGTGGCGGAGACCGAGCTGTCACCTGCGCTGCCTCTGCTGCTCCTTGGCCAGGATCAAACGCGCTCGCCCAGTGGTGGTGGTGCTGCCCGAGCTTAGCCCTGACGGCTCCACGGGGCTGCAGACCAAAGGGAGGGTTCTACTATAGCCCCCCCTTCAGGGGCACTGGCTGGGGTCGGGGGGGTGCTCCCACGTGTGCCTGGCTGTGTGGGAGACAGGGGAGGCTGGATTCAGCGAGGCCCACTGTGCCCCCAGGCAGTGCTCGCCTGTGTCCGGCGGCCCCTTAGCAGGTTCTGGGAGCCTGGACTGCACCAGCCGCCTGTGCATGCCGCAGGCCGTGGCTGGGAACCCTTCCCTTCCCAGGAAGGAGGATGCTGCCGGCAGCCTGCTGTTGGTGCACGTACAAAGAAGCGAGGACCAGCATCTCCAGGTCTGAGCCTGGGCCGTCGAGCTGCTGCTTTGCTTTTAGAATTGAGAAGGAAGTAGGACAGAAGGGGCGAGCGCAGGGAGTCAGAGGAGGCACTGACGGCAGCCTGGCCTGAGCACCTCGGTCACACAGCTGCCATGGGTGCAGGAGGATCAGGGGCCAGCGGCACTGACGCTGGCAGTGCAAGTGGGATCTGCTGGGCAGATTTGGGCCGTCTGCTGCTGCTTTCCCAGGCCATAGCAGGGAGCTGGATTGGAAGAGGAGCAGCCGGGACTCGAACCGGTGCCCACATGGGACACCTGCTGTGCCACAGCGCCAGCCCCTGCCCTTGTGACTTTAATTCACATCACTGCACATGGGGCTTTACACTGGGAGCTGATGGCCTGGAGCATCTCAGCCTTGGCCTGCTCCCACACTGGTGCCTTCTCTTTCCCACCGGCAGGGGAGACGGCCCAGGGCCGCGTCTGGCTCGGCAGGTTCGGTGTCTCCTACGGTGGAGGCTGGCTGACTTGCCATGTTTGTTTTTGCAGAGTAACACTTACCCCTCGATGAGCGATCCCTACCTGTCCAGCTACTATCCGCCGTCCATCGGATTTCCCTACTCCCTCAATGAGGCGCCGTGGTCCACTGCAGGGGACCCTCCGATCCCCTACCTCACCGCCTACGGGCAGCTCAGTAACGGAGACCACCACTTCATGCACGATGCCGTGTTCGGGCAGCCCGGGGGCCTGGGGAGCAGCATCTATCAGCACAGGTTCGACTTCTTCCCCGAGAGCCCCGCCTTCTCAGCGTGGGGCGCCAGTAGCTCTCAGGGCCAGCAGACGCAGAGCTCGGCATACGGCAGCAGCTACCCGTACCCGCCGAGCTCGCTGGGTGGCACGGTTGTGGACGGGCAGACGGGCTTCCACAGCGAGACCCTCAGCAAAGCGCCCGGCATGAACAGCCTGGAGCAGGGCGTGGTTGGCCTGAAGCTCGGGGAAGCCGCCACCTCCACGGTCAAGGCGGCGGGCTCTGTGGTCAGCAGTGCGGCACTGGCGGGCGTCCTGTCCAGCAGTGGTGGGACGAGTGTCAGCATGCCGGTCGCAAAGCCAACCTCGTGGGCCGCCATTGCCAGTAAGCCCGCAAAGCCACAGCCCAAGACGAAAGCCAGGAGCGGGCCTGCAGCCAGCGGTGCCCTGCCGCCCCCTCCCATAAAGCACGACTTGGACATTGGCACCTGGGACAACAAGGGGCCGGCGCCCCAGCAGGTGGCGCAGCCTCCCCCTTCGGCCCAACCACAGTATCTGAGCCCTCAGCCGCCTCCCCCGGCCCGCTGGGCAGCCCCTCGCAGCCGAAGCGCAGCCTTCGGGCAGAGTGGGGGGAGCAGCCAGCCCGGCTCTGCCCTGAGAGTCGAATCCCACCCGGTCCTCGAAAAACTGAAAGCTGCGCACAGCTACAACCCGAAGGAGTTCGACTGGAACCTGCGCAGCGGGCGCGTGTTCATCATCAAGAGCTACTCGGAGGACGACGTGCACCGCTCCATCAAGTACTCCGTCTGGTGCAGCACGGAGCACGGCAACAAGCGGCTGGACAGCGCCTTCCGCGCCACAGGCAGCAAGGGGCCCGTCTACCTGCTCTTCAGCGTCAACGGCAGCGGCCACTTCTGCGGCGTGGCCGAGATGAAGTCCCCCGTGGACCACGGCGCCAGCGCCGGGGTCTGGTCTCAGGACAAGTGGAAGGGGAAGTTCGACGTGAAGTGGATCTTTGTCAAGGACGTGCCCAACAACCAGCTGCGCCACATCCGGCTGGAGAACAACGACAACAAGCCGGTGACCAACTCGCGCGACACGCAGGAGGTGCCCCTGGAGAAGGCCAAGCAGGTGCTGCGCATCATCGCCGCCTACAGGCACACGACCTCCATCTTCGACGACTTCTCCCACTACGAGAAGCGCCAGGAGGAGGAGGAGGAGGTGCGCAAGGTGAGTGCGCACGCAGGGGCCTCTCCGGGTGGGTCCAGTGACGGGCCAGGCCTCCACGAGGACCAGTGGTGCCATCTCGACGGATCCGACGAACGCCCGCTTTGCACTTAGGCACCGTGACTGGGCCGTGATGAGCTTGATCTTTGATCGAGCGCTGGGGGGTGCTTTCTCGCGAATGTCTTTTTTTCAAGATTTATTTATTTATTTATTTAAAAGGCAGAGTTACAGGGAAGCGTAGGCAGAGAGAGAGGTCTTCCATCTGCTGGTTCACTCCCCAAATGGCTGCAGTGGCCGGAGCTGAGCCGATCCATAGACGAGGGCCAGGAGCTTCTTCCGGGTCTCCTCTATGGGTGCAGGGGCCCAAGGATTTGAACCATCCTCCGCTGCTTTCCCCGGCCGTAGCAGAGAGCTGGATCTGAAGTGTGGCAGCTGTACCCGCTGTGCCACAGCACAGTTTGTTTCTGAATCGTGGTCTTTTTTTGTAGCCTCTGTCCAGTCAGGAGCACACAGAAAATAGTGTCCCTGGGGTGCTGCAGGACTGGCTGTGCCCCGAGCCCACCCACCTTGGGGCGCCCGGCCCCAGCGTCGCGAGCTCTGGTCTGCAGGTTGGTTCTTATCTTTTAACAAGCCAGTGTCCTGCAGATGCTGGCAGTTTGTGGCCACTCCATGCGGGTGTGGGTGTGGGTAGGTAGGGATTTAGACAGTTTTTGGTAGAAATTACCATATCTAGGTGCAAGTGGCAGGAAGCCGGTCGGGGTGGGTCGGGTCTGGAGGTGGCTCTGAGTGCCAGTCGCAGGTCGGGAGCCCAGCCCTTGGGCGTCTGCCCAGAGCAGGGTGCATGCAGGTGGGGAGGGCAGGAAGCCGCCGTGCCCCGAGCGGCCTCGGCGTGAGTTTGCCCAAGTCTCCTGGCTTTGTGTCAGCGCCCCTGGCAGGAGTATGGGTAGGAGGTAGGTCTGACCTCTTCCCAGTCCTCTGGAGAGGGCCGCCTCACCCGTGAACGCGCGGGGTCTGCAGTCTTGGACGCCGCGTGTGCTAGCAGCGTCTTGGCGTGCGCAGCACCAGGGCTCAGCCGCCCCTTCTCTCTCGGAGGGAAGAGGCCGTGCCGCTCATTTCCAGGTGCTGGAGTCTTGTGTTTAGCTCTCCAGTAAAAACAGCCAGTCACACGGCACGTGGCTGGCTCGCCGAGAAATGCACGGGAAGCACTGTCGTGGGGCCGGACTGAGCTGCACGGCCTGGGCCGGCCAGCGCCTAAGGGGCCGCCTTGTGGAGCCGGCTGTCTGAGTTGCCGACTCTGGTCACACAGTAGGGATAATTGCGAAGGGGACTGTGGGCCCTTGGCGGGCTGTACTCTGGCATCCCACCCTGGGTGTGCAGTGCTTCCTCTTACGTGGTGTAATATTTGGGTTTTCTGAAAGTGCTTGTCCCAAAGGAGGTGAGAAGTTTAGGGACAGAATCCTGCCCCCGCCCTGCTCGGTGAGTCCGCCCTCCCGTATCCTGAAACTTGGGTCGTGCCGGCACAGCCCTTAGCGGCTGCGTTCTCGTCCTGCTCTCTAGTTGAGCCCTGCGGTGAGTGACCTGAGGTCCCGGGAGCTGAAGCCTTGTGGGCTGGCGTCTGCACTGCGGGCTGCACTAGCCCCTGGAGCTCTGTGTCACCGCACGCTGAGGGTGCTTTAGAGGACGCTGATCGGCTCGTGTTCCGTGGAGCTCTTCGCACTGTGTGCAGAAATGGAGTTGGTTCCCGGGGGCCCAGGCTGGACAGAGGCCCTGGCTGCAGGGCGCGGCTGCAGCAGCTGCCCCAAGCTCCGGCTGCATTCTGGAGGTTTGGCCAGGTGCTGGAGTTCACTGCACTTTCTGGTGCGAGGGGCCTGGGGCTCCTCCTGGGGGCAGTTTGCCGAGGTTCTCGGGATGCCTAAGGACAGACTTGGTGTTGAGAGTTGGGCCCTAGTGTGTCATTGCAGGGCGCTGTCCAGCTGGGGGTTTGCAGACTGACTGACTGACGGCAGCTGAACCAGCCCGAGTCCTAAGTGGATGCTTTTGGGTTTTAAGGTTTATTTGAAAGGCAGAGTGACAGGCAGATTTTCCATCTGTTGGTTCACTCCCCAAGATGGCTGTGATAGCCAGGTCTGGGCCAGGCTGAATCCAGGCTTCAGGGACTCTCCCCGAGTTTCTTACATGGTGGGGTGGAGATTCTATTTGCTGACACCACCCCCCCCCCCCATGCCCACAACAGCCAGGACTGGGCCAGGCTGCAGCTCAGGAGCTGGGAACTGGAATCTGGGTTGCCCAGGTGGCAGGGACCCAGGCACTTGAACTGTCTGCTGGCTCCGAGGGTGTGCGTAGGCAAGCGGAGCTGCGTGGAGTGGGTCAGCTGTCACATGCACTGTCTTGACCACTGTGTGGCCCATCCCGAGAGTTTTTCCAAAGAGGAACGCAAGATAGAGATTATTTAGTTGTCCTAGTTTTAGACTCCAGGGCGGGAAGGAAATATTTTTTTAAGATTTACTTATTCATTTGAAAGGCAGAGATGTGGAGAGAGAGAGAGAGAGATACACCATCCACTGGTTCACTCCCCAAAGGCCACAACAGCCGGGGCTGGGCCAGGCCAGAGCCAGGAGCTGCTTCCAGGTCTCCTGCGTGGGTGCAGGGCCACGCGCTCGGGCCTGCTGCTGCTCTCCCAGGCCACAGCGGGGAGCTGGGTTGGAAGTGGAGCCAGACTGAAGTCTGTTCTGGAAACCATGCCTTAAACGCGGGGTGCTCTGCCGGGCAGTTTATTCGCTTGTTTGTGTCTCGATGGGAAGGGGTCTGTGTGAGGGGTGGCGCCGAGTGTTTCCACGTCAGACCCAGCCCCTAGAAGCCGTGCAGGCGGGTGCTGGGGGAGAACCATGTGCGGCTCCCTTGGAGAGCAGGGCAGAAACCTGGCCAGAGCAGCCTGGCCCGATTCGGCAGAGGAGGAGGGCGGGGCCTGAGGGGAGGGCTGCCCTTGCTCAGCCCGTGGCACAGAGGTCTGCTTTCCTCTTACTGAAAGGGCAGCAAGAGGCCTTCACTGCTGATTCGCTCCCCGGCGCCCACGGTGGCCAGAGCGCAGCTGGCTCCCCGTGTGGGTACAGGGACTCAAGTGTTTGAACTGGCACCCACGCCGTGTCTCGGCCGTGGGGCCACGTGGCCTCCCCTTGAGCTTAGTGGGTGGGCTTGGGTCTCCTCCGCCCCTGGGAGACGTAAATGGGATCAAGCCCAGAAAGGGCGGCCGCACCCCCTGCTGACCTCCCTAACCCTCCTCCCCCTCCTCCTCCCCCTCCTCCCCCTCCTCCTCCTCCTCCTCCTCCCCCTCCTCCTCCTCCTCCTCGCAGGAACGGCAGAACCGGAGCAAGCAGTAAGGACAAGCCCGCTCCTCGTGTCCCGGCAGCTGGCTCTGAGGCCGCAGCGCGTGCCGGTGCTGTCCCCACGCCAGCCCCGCGGCGTCCGTGCACGGGTCGAGTCGCCTCTTCCTTCTTTGTAGTGGCTTTGCCAGATGGCTCTGCATCCATTTGTATTTTTTGTACGTATGACACTATTGTAGAACTCACTAATAAAGGGTTATTTTTCTTGTCTGCTTACCAGTCAGACTGACCTAAGGTGAAACGAAACAAAACAAACAGCTGGATGCGTCCCAAAGAGCTGCTTCTCACGTTGTCCTTCTGCAGAGGCCCACCGTTTCTCACCCTCTGTTGTCTTGGAGCAAGCGTAGGAAACATGTTTGTCTCGTCTGCTCTGACACTGCGTCAGGCGGCCGTGTCTCCTTGCTCGCCGGACGCCTGTTTTGTCACCCGTGTCATCTGGCACATGCCGATCTACCCACTGCACTCGTCTACTAAACGGCTGCATTTTAATTTTTTAAATTTGGTGACCACATTTTGTGTCCCTGGAAAACCATCTTCCACAGCCTTGCCCGCCCGGAGTGAGTGCTTGGGCCCTTGGCCCTCTGCCGACCCAGCGGGGCCGAGGAGCGGGGCCGTGTGCGTGTTCCGAGTCGCTGGCAGGCGCTGTAAGGCCACCCTCGCTCGCCGGGGCTCCACGGCTGAGAGCTGAGCTCCAGCGTAGGGTCTGCCCGCGCGGACGGCGTGACAGACACGGCCGCCGCCGGTGGCGAGGACCGAACCTTTACAAGGGAATCGCACATGTCTCGTGGAAGGCGGACCCGTGGAGAGCTTGGTGAGAAGCGTGAGATGGTGGCCGCCACGCTCACACGCCAGCTCTGCACGCCCACGTGAGGGTCTGCATTGACCGAGAGCAGACCCGTTAGAACTGTGTATTCCAGAAGACCCACTGGGTTCAGTCATGCCGCGTTACCACTGGTGGAGTGGAGGGCGGCGTGGGCGGCTGCCTCCAGATGAGCCTTAATAAGCACCCCTGCTTCCACGCCACATCCTGGCTCCTTCACCCGCTCCAGGCCCCACACCCATGCCACCCTGGCTCCTTCACCCGCTCCAGGCCCCACACCCATGTCACCCTGGCTCCTTCACCCGCTCCAGGGCCCCACGCCTCTCGGCACGTGTCGCCAGCCCGGCTGATGTGTGGATTGGTAGTCCCACAGGGTTGCGGAGCGGCTGCAGCCTCCGGCCCACAAGGCCTCCTGGGGTTTATGCACCTGGACCCTCTGAAAAACCCACCACAGCAACGAACTTTGTATGTGTGGCTTTTCCTTTTGAGGTGAATTTTCAAATGAAGTGGGTGCCTAAGTGCATGTGTGGGCGGTGCAGGGACAGGTGAGTGGTGTCAGTGCCACCCAGGCCGTGCCCTTTGCCGGAAGCCAGCTCGAGAGGCTGCGGAGTGTGCCCCGCCCTCCAGGGGCCGGCTGCCCACGTCTGCCGTGTCCTTCCATGCCTGGGGCCCTGCACTTCGGGGACCGAGAGGCGGCTCCTGGGGGAGGCTGCAGCAGCCTTCTGAGGGGTCAGCACTGAGCGGGGGGTGGGGGCAGGGACTCTGGCTGGCCAGCCTGCATGGCAAGAACGCAGTGTCGCCACCTAAAGTTGCCGCCACCCCCAAGGGTTAGTGGCTCCTCCCCATATTAACGCGAAGCCCCTGCAGAGCTGGTCTCGAGTCTCAGGGGTCGGCGCGTGGCACCTGCCCTGGGGACAGGGGGCTTGGGGGCTTCAGGTTGCAGCTGGTGCTTGTGCTCCGTATTGGGCAGGACACGAGCATGTCGCCCCGCTCCCCAAAGCCAGCCACATAAGCCCGTGGCCCCTCTGCCCCTCCTCAGCACCACCCACATTTGTAATAAACCCTCCGCTCAAGGCTGCTTTTTTTTTGACAGGAAGAGTGAACAGTGAGAGACAGAGAGAAAGGTCTTCCTTTGCCGTTGGTTCACCCTCCAATGGCCGCTGTGGCCGGCGCACCGTGCTGATCCGAAGGCAGGAGCCAGGTGCTTCTGGTCTCCCATGGGGTGCAGGGCCCAAGGACCTGGGCCATCCTCCACTGCACTCCCGGGCCACAGCAGAGGGCTGGCCTGGAAGAGGGGCAACCGGGGCAGAATCCGGCGCCCCGACCGGGACTAGAGCCCGGGGTGCCGGCGCCGCAGGCGGAGGATCAGCCCAGTGAGCCGCGGCGCCTTTGCTATCAGTGCCCAGCCTGCCATCCTGCAGGGGTCAGGTGAGCGGCTGCGTGACGGGACCTGCCAGCCCTCGCTCGCCGGGACCATCCCTCGGGAGCCTCCTGTCCCTGTCCAGCACCGATGGCCTCTTCCTGACCTGGCTGGAGGCCAGCTGGGAGCCACGGCTGGCGAGGAAGGGGCTGCATCCCCCAGCCTGGAGCTGTCCCCGCTCAGTGACACCCGGGTCCCCAGGGGCGGTGTCACGTGGCGGCGTGGGCTGCCCGGGGCTGGCCCCATGCGGCAGCTGTGCCGTTTCTCTGGGGCCTTTGGTGCTTGCATGTCAGGTTTGGAAACCAATTGTTAGAGAAGTTTTATTTTCTAAAAAAAGATTTATTGATTTATTTATTGAAAGGCAGAATGACAGAGTGAGGGAGACACAGAGATGGATCTTCCATCTGCTGGTTCACTCCTCAAATGCCAACGGCATCCAGGGCCAGGCCAGGTTGAGGCCAGGAGCCCCACTGGTGTCCCACGTGGGTTGGGGGGCAGCCGGTACCCAGACGTTAGCAGGGGGTCAGATGGAAGCAGAGCGGCACCGTCGTGCGGCTGCCAGCATTGGAGCAGCCCCGGGGAAGGCCCCTCGGCCCGGTTCATCCATGACAGCCATGCCACACGCCTTTCCCGGGCTGGAAGAAGACCCAGCTGAACGTGTGCCAGCAGGTGCCGGGCTCCTCCGCTGCAGGGCCTGCTTCCTGGAGCCCTGTCTACGTTCACTGAGAAGCGTGACGAGAGCACCTGGGTGCAGGGTGTGGTTTTGCTACTGGGGCGTCCAGTCTGCTCCTGCCCCGGCCTGGCTCATGGGAACAGGCGCAGCTCAGCATGCCGGTGGCACCTGGGCACCGGGAAGGGGCCAGACGGGATGACCAGGCCCCCTGGCTCTGGGGTGGGCCCAGCCCAGGCACCAGCCCTGGCCTTTCTCAGCTCCAGAGTGGCCTGGGGCCAGCGGTCGTCTTTGGATAAGGGTGCAGTGAAGCCCCTTCCCCTTAGGAGGCTCCTGCATCCTGTTGGGGGGCAGTGCCCTCTTTCCCGTCAACACCCAGAAGGACTAGCCACTGCCCACATCCGGGTGGAGCACAGGCCAGTGCGTTCTGAAGAGAAGTGTCCCAGGCACGCCCGTCCTGCTGCATCCCTGAGGCCTTAGCTCTGTGGAGGCCAGGGGGCCAGGGGGCCAGGGTCGGGAGTGGGTGGTCAGTGCGGGGCGCAGGTGGGCTGGGCCTTCCCTGTGCTGTAGCCCTGCCCCCACAGGCCCCATGTGTGCCAGCCTGGGTAGGGGGTCTGACACCTGGGGCCTGTGGTGCTCCTGTACCTTGCGGCACCTGAGGTGGGGCCCAGCAGGCAGGCTGCCCCCCACCCTGGGGTGTCCTCCCTAGGGTGCCCCCGGGACTGCCCTGATCCAGGGCAGGGCAGGTAGCTGAAGTTGGGGGCTGGGCTCCTGGCCCACTGGCCTCCACATGCGTGATCAGCATGGCTGTCGGGGGCTCCAGATGGGTGCACAGAGCCAGCCACAACCCTGTTCCCTTTGCCCAGTAGCCTGGGTGGGTGTGAGGAGGCCCTGCCTGACTCGGGTGGTCTCTGGTCACAAGCAGCACTGGTCCCACCTCTTGGCAGGCCCCCCCCCCGGGATGGGGCTGGCAGAACGGGTGGTGAACTGGGGAGGGGGCGTTGTTGAGGCCGAGGCTGCTGGGAGGAGGGCATGGAGCCTCCCAGAGTCCACAGGTTCTCTCCTGCCCTGGCTGCCCTTGCATGCCACGCACACACCTCACGTCTAGGTTTGAATGGATGGGTGAGATGAGACGATGGTTTCAGAGAAGCAGGAGCCCCTTGGGGAGGGTCTGCCTTCACCTCCTGTCACATGATGTCATTCTGTGCCCTGCGTGTGGGGAACATGGATGAAGCTGGCTGTGGGCATCTCTGTGGGCTCTGGTCTTGGGCAGGGGGCTCAGCGAGGGCTGTCACTCTGCCTGGAAATGGCCCCCGTGCCTTCCAAACCAGGGTGCAGACTGCTCACCCTGGGTGCGACGTGGAGGAGGGTGTTCAGTCAGCTGGGCCAGGGTCTTCATGGCGTGGGGCGGAACCTGGGCATCACCCAGCTGGTCGTCAGTGGGCCGCTCGAGCTCCACCGTGCTGCTCAAAGCAGCCACCCACCCGCCCCTGCCCCTGCCGTGTCCTCAGCCTGGGTCACCGTCCTGAGTAGACGGGTCTGCGCGGTGACCCTGAGGCTGGGCACAGCGCCCTCGGGTCTGCGTCGTCTTCATTCTGCTCCCCACTCCCATTGTTTAAGTGGCCCCATCCTGAAAGGTCGTTGATGACAGCAGTGATGGTGGTGATAAGAGACAGTGGTGGAGCTGCAGATGGGGAAGGTGACAGAGGTGATGGAGATGGCAGTTGTGATAGTGATGGTGGTGGGATCGTGGTGACAATGGCACTGAGTGAACCACGTCTCCAGCCGCAGGTGAGGAAGAGAGCCAGGCACAGAGGGTGAAGGCACTGGTGAGCTGACACCGAGCTCTGGGGGCCACGTGCTCACGTTCTTGCACCTGCAGCTGCTTGGCTGCACCCTCGGGCCCCTGCTGGTTGCGGTGATTCTGGCCGGCCCGTCCCACGGGAGCCCGTGTTACCCTCTCCCTGTTGAGGTCCCGCCCCCAAAGGCCTGCCCAGACCTAGGTAGCCCTTGTGTCCTGGTCCTTGGGAGGGGCTCAGAAATGTTTGTTAAATGAATGACTGCACGAGCAGTGAATCAGTGAGTGGATGAACAAAGAGCACCCCGGGGTGCCCATGTTCCCCAGACTGGGGCCCGGCTCTCAGAGGTGTCCCGCCTCCAGTCCAGGTGCAAACCCTGCAGCAGCCCCGAGGCGCCCTCGTGTGGCAAGCCCAGGCACTGCATGAGAGACTCAGATCCAGGAGCCTGCCAAAGCCTGCGGTGCTGCGTGGCTGTGCTGGTCCATGCGCTGGTGGATGTCCCCACCCTGCCCCTGCTGTGGCATGTGGACAGTGTGCCATATGCACTGGACGGGCCCAGCCTGGGGCACACCACGCCTGGTCTTGTTGGTCTGCTCACAGGTCTGGACTTCCCTGAGCTCAGTCCCGGCGGGGGCTCTCAAGAGAGGGACCCGGGGTGGCCATGCTCCAGGACGGCCAAGGGGTCTTCCTGATGGCCCAGGGCTTGTGGGAGGATGGCCAGAATGCTGAGTGCGCCGGGTAAGGGAGGGGCTCCCCTTCTCTGGGACAGCCCTGACCAGGTCTGCGGACGGGCTGAGGGCCAGGTGGGAGCCCAGCCCCCGGTGCACACAGCCTGGCCTTACTGCTGGTTCTGTGGAAACGGCTGGTGTGGTCTCTTCTGAGAGGTTTCTGGGCCAAGCCCTCGTCACTGTCGTGAGTGCTCTGGCCAGCGGAGCAGGTATAGGGCTGGGGGCAGGCGTGGGACCCTGCTGTGGTCACAGCTGTGTGCTGGCTGGCGCTGACTCCCCGGGAGGAGTCCGAGTGGCCCGTGTGCCTCGACTCTGCAGGGACAGCTGTGAGCTGTGAGCATGTGGGCAGTAGGAGGTGCCTGTCACTTCCTGTGAGCCAGGGCCTCGGCTTCTAGGACAGGCTCTGCCTCCCTGCCCTCTCTAGCCCAGCCCGCTGCCCTGGCTGGAAGGGGAGGATGCGTGGTCCAGAGGGAGGCTGATGCTGAGCAGGGCGGTGGTGGCCGGACCAAGGGGAGCCCTCAGGCCCAGGGTGCATGTCCAGGGGCCTCTGCTGTGCCGGGCCAGACTCCGGGGGGGGGGGGGCTGCACATCCTGCCTCCTGGGTCCCTGTGGCACCCTGGGGCCGTGTGCACGAGAAGACCCACGGCCTTGCTGGTCACCAAGCAGAGGTGGCCCTGGCCTTGCTCCACCCCCGGGGAGGCCCTTTCCAGCCCTCATCGTTTGAGCAGGAGAGAGGGAGGGGCGTGTCGCCATTTTTCTTGTTTGCTCTTGGTTCCTCTCCACACACAGCCGTCCCCTGTACCCCACCCCACTTGGACCCCCATGGCCCAAGCGCTGGAAGGCTGGGAGCTGCCAGCTCAGGGCACAGCCAGGGGCAGAGAGACCTGCGCTGGCACAGGGCCTGCCTGCCTCACCCACCCAAGTCTGGTCCCTGCAGCCGCCTGCCCACTACCGTCCAAGGGCTTGTGTGTGTGCAGGGCAGGGGGTCACTTGTCAGGGGAACTTGGAGGGGTTTGGGAGGTGGGGCCCCAGCTTCTCCCCACAGCGTGCTGACGGGGCTGCCAGTGTGAGAGGAGGGGGAACAGCTGAATCTGGACGCCAGAGTGCGGCCTTGGGCTCAGCACCTCTGGTCTGAGCCGCCTGCACTGCGATAGACTCAGCTTGGGTCTGTGGTCGCTGGGCAGGGAGCCGTCCACCGGGCACCCCACACCTGCTGGCAGCCGGCGACCCGTCCTGCAACCCCAGGAGCCCCAGTCCTGCCCAGGGCCAGGGCCCACGCACAGTGCCACTCAGGGTTCTGGGGGAGGGTGCTTGGAGGACGCCACCCTGGGCCTTGGCAGGGTCAGGGAGCTCTCCCAGGAGCCCCCACCAGAGCCCCACCCAGCCCAGAGATGTGCTGAGGGCAGCCCTTCCCGCGTGGTTCCCAGAAGGAAGGAGAGCACGGCTGGTCTCCAGCCCTGGCTGGGGGGGGGGGGTCCCTCTGAGCAAAGGGCTGCAAGGTCAGGGAGGTCCCAGGCACTCCCATGCTGTCCTGGAGGGAACCTGGGGCCATCACCCCTTCCTAGGAACACAGGTGTCCTGGGGAGAGGTGGAAGCCAAGCCCAAGGTCAGTGCTGAGGTCAGGCTCAGGTGGGGGGTGGAGGGCGACCTGGGCCCCTGCCCTGCAGGGGGCTCCTCTCTGCAGGGGCTCTGACTTGGGAGTGGGAAGTGGAGGCACTGGTGGGCCTGCTTGTGCATGTTGGGGGTGGAGCAGGGGCAGCTGGGGACCTGAGGCCGAGGGGCCCTGTCATCTGCCCAGGGTCTAGGGCTGGACAACCGCAGGACACCAAGGACCCTGCCGGCCCGGAGCCCGGCGAGAGGGCTCACCCGCAGCCCAGTGAGAGCACAGTGAAGCCAGGCTGGGACTTGCTGGGGGCGTCCTCCACAGGCCGGCACCGCACCGAGGCCTGCAGCGTCGCTCTGGGGGATGGGGGCGCAGGCGGGCGCAGGGAGGCCGCGCCAGGAGCCGGCAGGTGGCGCTGGCTTCCGAGGACAGAAAAAAAAAAATCCCTGCAGCAAAGCCGAGTGGGTGTCACTGCGGCTGTGGCGGGCGGCGGGGGAGGGGTTTGTCATTTTCTCCCGGGCTGCGGAGCCTCACGTGCCTCGCGCCCCGCATAGCCCAGAGCGAGTTTGGGGGCGGGATGCGGTCCCGCGCTCCCACCCTCCCCTGCTCGGGTTTTGGACACGGGCGCAGCCCCCCACCCCCAGCGCAAACCCCTTCCCAGGAGCTCAGGGCTTGCTGCCCCCGCCCGGGGCCCGAGCGGCCGGCCGAGAAAGGACGGGCTTGGCGGTGACCTCAGCCCACCCCGCCCCTCGTTGTCGTGGCAACTCTCCGGGCGCCCACTGTCCGAGCGAGCAGTGCTTGGGACCCTTGGCCCCGCGCGCCGCGGCGCTCCTGTCCTTCGGGGGCCGCCCCAGCGCCAGCACCGCGGACAGCGCCCGGGCTCGCCTGCGGGTGGCCCCAGCCGCAGGGCGCGGCCGCTGGTGCCCGGGGCTCCCCACCCCGCCGCCCCCCGTGGACCCTCCCTTTGTCTCCTGCCCCCCCCCCCGCGCCGCCCTCCGCCCTCCGTGGGCGCCTGGGCGCGCCGCGCTGCGGACACACGTGGCCAGGGCCGGTAGCCGCAGTCCCGCGGGCCACGGGCTCCCCCCGCCGGCGCCCCCTCCCGCCCCCTGCGCCGGAGGCCTGCGGGCCCCTTTGTGTCCCGCGGCCAGATCCCCGGCCCGGCAGCTGGGCCGCCCTCTGGGCGGGCGCATTGTTCGCCGGATTTGTCCGCGGCGCGAGGGGCCTTCCCCGCCGGGCTTGCGGGCCATTTCCATGAGAAAGGAGCGGCGGAGGCGCCTCTCTTGGCATTCACCGCGTGCCTTAATTGTATGGACATTAAATCAAGGTCCGCTGTGAACACGCAGAGGGGCCCTCGGGGCTGCGGTCGGGTCGGGGCCGGGCTCCGGCTCGCGTGGGGTCCCCGCCTGCGGGGCGCGTGGGCTCCGCAGTCCCTGGCGCAGGGCGGGCTGCGCCCTCGGTCCACCCTCGACTCGGAGGAGCCCACTCTTGTCCGGCTCCGCGGCAGAGAAGGGCCCCTGGCGCGTACCCCGGGGCGTCCTTGGAGCCGGAGCCCGCGGACGAGGGGGAAGCAGGAGCCCACACCGCCTGGGCAGCACGCGCCGCCCCGCGGCGGCCCTCCCCAGCCCGACCCCGGAGCGTGCCCCAGATGCGGCTAAAATGAAGACTCGGCAGAAGCCGGCGAGCCCGCCCTCCCCGTGCGTCGCAGCAGAGGCCGCTCGCCTGGCTCGCACTGCCCAGCCCCGAGCGCAGTTACCCGTTCGGGCGGGAGCGCCGCCGCCCGCTGCTCCTCGGCTGTCGCCGCCTCCGCTCCCCGCGCCCGCGGGCCCCGCCGCTGCCCCGGAGGAGGAAGCGCCGCGGCCCGGCTGGGAGCCGAACGTCCGCCGGGTCTGCGATGCAGGCGCCCGGCCCCTGCTCGCCTGGCCCCAGCGCGTCTGTCCCCGCGCTCGCCGCCGCTGCCTCCGCGCGTATCCGCGCCCGGCTCCGGCACCGGGCGATTATCACTGGGGCGCGCGGTGACGTCATCCGGACACCGGCGCCGCTGCCGCCTCCCGGAGGTGTCCTTGAGAACTGCGGGGCACGCGCGCCGCGCACTGGCGCGCACACGCGCCGCGCGCCCGGGGCCTCCCGAGCACATGCGCCGCGTCCCGCCCCGCGCGCCTGGCTCTCAAGGACGCAGTCCTCGGTTCCCTGGACCATGCTCGGCCCACAGAAAGGCCTCTGCCCCTCGCACTCGGACCTGCGCGCGGCACCCCCCCCCCATCACCAGCAGCAGCCCCCTTGGGCGCACGTCGGCACCCATCGGCCACACCCCTCCACCAGCACGCTTTGCCACGCGCACGCCGCGCCCGCACAGCCAGCCGCACCCGCACGCCTCCGCAGCGAGCCTCTCGCGCGGGATCGTGTCTCCCGTCCCCCGCCCCCCGCCCCTGCAGCACCGCGGCTCAGCGCGCGCACTCCCGGCGGCCCTTCCAGCGCCCCTCGCCGCTGAGGCCCCGCCCGGCTCTTTCTGCGGAGGATGCTGATGAGATGGGAGGGGGCCGTCCCCACTGCAAAGTCTGCTCCCCTTCCTCACTGGTACCCACGGGGATTGGGAGCACCCGTGGGCAGGGACCAGGGAAGTGGGCAACACGAGGAAGGCTCGCCCCGGGGGCCTTGGGCCACCGTGATCCGGTCCTCTAGGGTCAGGGGTCAGCACTTCCCAAGCCGGGCCGATCCTGAAGGTCTTTGTTCGCAGTGCCCACCGCTGAGGAGCCGCAGGCCCAGGCGCGGCTAGCAGGCCTGTCCCTCTCCCTCCATACAGGGCCAGCCCAACCCCTGCCCCAGCTGCCCTGGGGGCAGTCTGGCTGACCCGCAAGCACCACCACAGGTGGAGGTCCAGCGGCCTTCTCTCTGCCTGTCGGCCTGGCAGAGCCATGGACAGGACTGGGAAGGGGGTCAGTCCTGTCCCCTTCCCGCCCTCAACTCCGTGAGGAGGCCCCTCCCCCTGTGGTGCGGTGTCAGTCCGGCTCTTCCGAGCCACAGTTTCGCCCTTGGCGGGTGTCGGGACGGCGCTGCCCGCTCTCCTGGAATGCACAAGCCCCCACGCGTCCAGCGGTGGAAGCGGGCCCTGCCCCTGCTCCGGCCGAAAGCTCGGAAGGCGCTCTGCGGCCGCGGCCGCGGCCCCGGGGCCAGGCGCGACCCCTCAGGACCCCACCCTAAGGCGGCGGCGAAGGGTCTCCAGGGCGGTCTGCGCGCCCAGCTCCGGAGTCCGCTGTCCATGGTGTTGAAACGGAACCCCAAGGCCCGCCCGGCCCCCACGTCCTGCTTCTTCTCACGGAGGGCGGGCGCGCGCCCAGGCCCCAAGGACGCACTCCCCGCCGCCGCCCTTGCTGCGTGTCTCTCCCTCGCACCGCAGGCTTTCGGGGACCCTTCCGGGGCTGGCCCAGACCCTGCGTTCTGCCCCCTTACCTAGGCCGGAGGTCTCCCCGGGGCGGGGAGGGGACTCGGGGCCGCGCCCCTCCCCTCGCATCGGACCCGCTTTGTGCGCAGTCCGCCCGCGCGTTTCTCTCGCTGTTTCGCCCTCTAGTCCCAGGCACCCGCAGCGGCCCAGGCTCGCCCTTGCGCGTCCCAGCGTCCAGCGTCCTGGCCCTGGCGGGCTGGGGGAAGGGCCGTCCAGGCGTGGGGGTGGAGCCGACTCTCAGCGCGGCGGGAAGGGGAGCGCGCCGACCGCCACGGTGTGCCTGCGGGGCCCGGCCCTTCCCGCTGTCCCCGCAGCCTCCGAAGGTTTTACCAAAGTCCGCTCACAGTGTCCGGCCGCGTCGCCTGTCCCCACGCCCGCACCACGGATTTGTGTTTGCGTCTTCATTCACCTGCTTGCTCTCCGGGGCGGTGGAGACGAGGGGCGGCGGCACAGAAGCCCCACGCCTGGCCGACAACTTCGAGCCGGGTCAGGTGGCAGCGGCGGCGAGGGCGGGGGACGTGGGCCTAGACCCCCGCCCCCTCCGGCGCGCCATCCGTGAAAGCCTGAATGGCGTGGGATTAAACAAATCAGCCAAAGCCCCTGGAGTGCCCCTCCCCCTCCGCCCCGCCCCGCGGGGGGCCTGTGGCTCTTCGGGAAGGAGGAGGGCGGGCTCACATCTGGAGAGAGCTGGCCCTGGACCCCCGCCCTCCTACCGGGCAGGAGCCCAAGGCAGATGTGGGGGAGGGGTCCTGGGGGTCAGCACCTCCCCCCAGTCCAAATCGTCCTAGTTCTCGCGTGGGTGGGCAGCCTGGTGAGGCATGGCACAGACTGTCCAGTAACCCCAAGCACCTCTCCTGTGAGTAGCCCACCCTCACCCCCCCCCCCCCAAGAGCGGGGCAAGTGCCTGGTGCCCATCTAGGACCTGGGGCTGGAAGTGTGGACAGGAAGCACTCCCCCCACCCCCCCCGCCCCGAGCTCAGAGACTGGGGCCAGTGCTGGGAAGGGGCAGTCCTCCCCTCCCAGTCTTGCTCCTCCTAGTCCTTTGTGGGGAGGGGGCCCGAGACCCCTGCCCCTGAGCGCAGCAGGCAGGACTACAAAAGCGGGATTGTGAGCCCGTCACAGTGGGGGGGGGCCGTGCCTGGGCCCTCGGCGTGGAAATGAGGCTTGCCTTCCTCCGCTCTGCCTCTGTCCGGAAGGGGCGGCAGGACAGTCCAGAGGCAGCAGGAGCAGCCTTCAGGAGGGCCAGGTGGGCCTGGCTGGGCAGGGCTTCCCGGAGGCCGTCCAGCTGCCCCTCGGGGTCTGTCCAGGGTGGGGCGGAGACAGGCGCCTGGCTGGACGCGTGGCCTGTGGCGGGAACTGGCCTGTTGTTCCCCGGAGGCTGGTTCTTCAGCCTGAGGAATGTCCTTGGTGCGCTGGGTCTCCTGCCAGTCCTATCCCAGCTTCCCAGTGGCTCCTGGCCACCCACCGTGGCCAGGGAGCAGAGCCTGGGCTGGCCCCCACCCCCTGCCCCTGGGGCTCCCTGTCCACAGGGGAGGGCCTCAGCTTTGGAGCAGCAGCCTCCCACTGGCCCTACCTGGAGTCTTGCTGTCCCCGGGTCACCCTGGAGAGCCATGAGGGAGTAGGCTGCCCAGGACCACTGCCAGAAAGCACGAGAAGCCAGAAGCCGGGAGGAAGCAGGGCACAAGGCCTCGTGCGGAAGGACCCCCGCTGGGGCATTCTGCTTGGAACCTGGGCCTGAGCGCTGCTCTAGCAGTCCTGTAGAGCTGGGAGCAGGGCCTCCCAGGGCCTGATCCTCACCCCTCCTGGGACCTGTGCCCAGCTAGGGCTCCTTGGAGGCCCAGAGCTGGGGACCCAGTGCGGCCAGCGCTGAGCTGGCCTAGACCAGCTGGGAAACGCTGGGCTTCCTGTGGGAGCGCCCAGCACCCTCCCTTCCCCCAGGACTCCCAGCACCCTCCCTGGTCAGGCTCTGCTGCCCCTGGGGTCTGAGCCTCATCACCTCCTTTCCCTCGGATCTCAGTCTGGCTGCCGTGCACCCGGTTACCCAGCTCTCCTGCCTCCCACTGGCCACTCTGTCCCTCCCGGCTCCCTCTGCAGGTAAGAGGTGCCCAGAGCGTTTCTCCAGGGCTTGTCCTGGCTTCCTCCTGGGGATGCCGCCCCACCTTGTCCCTGGCAGGCCACTGCCCTGAGGGGATCGGCCTTGGTGGGAGAGCTGGGAGAGAGGCCCAGCAGAACACTTGACGCCCTCCTGTCTGACCAGTGCCCACGCTGCAGGGAGGGGGCCCGAGAGCCTTGGGGATCCCAAAGTGGTGCCATGTTGGGGCTACGGCTGACCCAGCCCTGGAGGGCCAGCTGGACCCAACAGGCAAGGTCGAGGAGGGCTGGGACCGCACACCCAGGGAGAGGGGTCACAGAGGAAGGGCCTGTGGGTGCTGGCGCGTCTTCCTCGGACACCCACGAAAACCCTTGCGTGAGCACCGGGCTGGCAGCACCCGGCGGAGAGCCTGGAGCAGGTGGTGGAGTTGGCGGAGGCCACGTTCCTTTCCCGTGCTGTTGGCTCAGGCAAGCGTGGACGTTTTCCAGTGACCGTGGAGACAGAAAGCTCCTGAGTGGACGGAGGCAAGGCCTGGGGCCGCGGAGGCCCATGGGTGGGCGTCCTGGGGACCGTGAAGCCGGGCGGTGCGTGGCTGCTGAGTCCCGGAGGGCCTTGGGCTCTGCGAAAAGGCTCTTGGGTGTGAGCTCCCTCTCTAGTCCGTGGCCTCTGAGGTCTGCTGTCGGTGCCGCGTGCTTGCTGGGCAGTCTGCCGGAGTGGCCTTGGGCTGGGGTGGAGTGGGGCGGGACAGGGGCGGAGACTGGGGTCCTCGTCACCCTCCGCCTTCCTGGGGACCGCTTTGTGCGGCTCTGCCTTTCTGTCTTTCCAAGTCTTCTGCCTACAGGACAGTCTCAGCCCTGGATTCTCACGCCGGCCTGGATGACTGCCGGGACCTGCGGCCCATCTGACTCCTGGGTGGCTGCGGCCACAGGAGGCACGGGGGAGGGGCAGCGTGTTCACCCACACCCCTCACTGTCCCTCATCCCTCCGGTCCAGGGGCCATTCTGTGCCTGCAGCTGCCTGCGTCTGTGCACGGCCCCGTTAGAGACTCAGTCCAGGGTGCCCAGTGTCCCCTGAGGTCGGACAGCTGTCTCTGCCCCCAGACCAGTCTGGCCCCCAGAGGCCAGGCTGCCCATGGAGCCCCGATGGAGGAAGGGCTGGGGTGTCCTGGCTCCGAGCACAGGTGCTGTCCCTGCAGGAGGGGCCTCCCGGTTCCTGGGAAGCACCTGGGTTCTGAGCGCCGCAGAGCGGAGCTGGCTGTGGCAGCAATCACCCAAGTCAAGGGGACCCTGATCCCTGTGGGAGGAGCTGTCTGCAGGGGCGGGGCCTGGGCTCTGTGGGAGGGGCTTGCTGCAGGGGGTGGGGCCTGCGCTCTGCGGGAGGGGCTTGCTGCAGGTGGTGGGGCCTGAGGGAAGCTGCAGAGCTGAGGCCTCTGCTCTGCCTCACCCAGGGGACTCCCCTCTCTCAGGCCTAGGCTCTGGGAAAAGGAAAACCTTGCCTGGGGCGAGGAGTGGGGGCTCAACAGGGAAGAGCCTGGAAGGGCCAGAGTGAGTGGGTGGGTCCCTGGTCCAAGGCCTGCCCTGATGGGGGCTCTGCCTGCTGCTCTCCTGGGCTCCCTATCTGGGGCCTGGACTCCCAGGCTCTGCCCAGGTGCTGGTGTGATCCACATGGTGAGTGGGCTACATCTGCCCCGGCTTGGCACTTCTCCCTGGGGTACAGGGACCCTGGGACTGAGGGATGCACCTGGGGTCACCCCCTGAGGTGGCAGAAATGAGGCAGGACAGTAGCGAGGAGGGGGTCTTGGCTGGGTTGGGGGAGCCCGAGGGCCTGCGGCCTTGTGGGTGCCAGGTATGTGGGGGTCTGTCACCCGACTGCAGCCTGGGCAGGGGGCCTTCCCTGTGAGGCTCACCATTGGCGTCATCGCGGCAGGAGCAGCCACCCCAAGTCCCGTCATCCCCCCGGCACCCCTGAAGCTGTGCGGATCTGCAGTGGCCAGCTCAGAGCCTTGCTACTCACAGGACAGGACTGGCCACGCCGCGGGCCCCATCCACAGGGCTGTGCCTGGGGCCTGTGCAGGCAGCTGTGGCCACTGAACAGCTTCCTGCCCTCCCATGGGACAGCCCCCCCCAGGATTCAGACACGCCCGGGCTTGGGATGGGGCCACCTCCCGTGGCATGGCTGAAGGGGCAGGCCACGCCTCCATTTGGGTGAGGGTCTCCTCCCTGCCCCCCCCCCCCCGACCTCCTGATGCTCCCTGGGGGCCTTGGTGCCTCTGGGGTGGGGGAGGCTTCCCCATGCACACAGTTTTCCCTGAATCTTGGTCATCTTTGCTGGTATCCAAAGCACAGGAGAGCTGACCTGGTGGCCAGAGTGTGCGTTTTGGAATTGGACAGGCCTGGGCATAACCCCTGCCCCTGCTCACTGACCTGTCTCCTGAGCCTTGGGCCAGCTGGGACCCTCGTTCTGGGGGGCGGGGATGGGGCCTCACTGCCATCGCTTGTTGGGAGTGGGGGTGTGGCCTCGAGAGCACCCCAGAGGTTGGCCTGCTTCTCTCCGCCTCCTCTCTTCCTCTGGCCTCTTCTTAGTGCTTGTTGTGAATGGGTGCGTCCAACAGGCATGTGCTGAGCACCCACTGTATACACATCCTTGCTGGGTGTGGGGCCCTAGAGGTGACCGAGGTGGGCTGGCAGGTGGGAGCCCTGGGGGCAAAGGGCAGGGTGAGTCCCTTCTCCTTCTAGGTGCCCAGCCCAGGGCAGGGACAGCAGGAGGAGGCGGGCCATGGAGCCGGGTGGCCTGGCTCCGGCTGCGGGCAGGGCGGCGGGTTCGGCCCACACCTGTCTGATAGCCCCCGGCACGTCCTGCTGGCTGAGCAGGTGGGGCAGTGAGGGCAGGGTGAGCTCCCTGGAGCGGCTGGGCAGGGGCTCTGACCCATTTTATGCACTGTGTGACCCAGAGTGTGGACACGCTCCAGGCCCCACCAGCCATCTGCTTCCTTCCCGTGGGTCAGCCTCATGGACACAGGCCTGGACAGCGGCCCTACGGGGGCCCTCGGTCCCCTCCCCCACCCTAGCCCCTAGCTCGGATGCCTGTGCTGCTCTGCCCCCAACAGCCAGAGCCCCCACCGGCCAGGCCAGCCCCCCAGTCAGGGGAGCCTCTGGCCCTGATCAGTGACAGCTCTGGGCTCTGGGGCCCCCTCTGCAGGGGCCCCCTCCACACGCCCAGTGTTTGCGAGCAGCACAGGTATTTACTCCTGTGGCTATCGACAGCTTCTGGGGTGGAAGGCTGAGCGCTCCATCCTGGGCTGGGGGCTTGAGGGCTCCCAGCCTCTTGGGCCTCTGTGTAGACGGTGGCGCTGGGGCCATGTCCTCCCGCCTGGCCGCTGCAGGCCCACAAGGGAGGCTGCCGTGGGGCGGAGCCACGATTCAGGGTGCAGCGGAATTCCCAGCCCCACTAGGAATGGTGACGGAGGAAGCGCTGGACCCACAGGGCTTGGCCTTGGGGTCTCGCTCCCTGACAGAGGGCAGATTTTGGCAGACATGGTGCCATACTGCCCGGCACCCCTGGGTCAGGCGCACGGGGCGGTGTGCAAGCTCCCAGGGTTAACAGAAAAGCCAGGCACCTGCAGAAGCCGAGCCTCAGGCTGGATCAGCCCAGCCAGTGTTCAGAGGTCCTGTCCTCGTCCTCGTCCTCGTCCCTTGTCCTTGTCTTCCTCCTCCTCCTCTCCCTCCCTGTGCAACTCCTCCCCCCTCCTCCTTCTGCTCCTCCTCCTCCTCTTCCTCCTGTCAGCCTGGAGCCCCTCCCTCCCAGCTGACACAGTTTGTTGGCACCGCCCTTGCCAGCCCACCGCTAGCTCTGATTGGCCCAGCTGCTCTCTTGAAAATGCCATAGCAACCCCTGGCCGGTTGCCTAGCGATTCTTCCCTCTTTTCCCCCTAAAGCCCAAGCCAGCAGTCCACAGGCCATGGCATGTGTGTGCACATGCGTGTGCGTGTGTGCATGTGTGGGTCTTGGCAGTCTGGAGGTCCTTGCACGCCTGCTGCATCACCAACAGCTGGCGTGCCCTCCCCTTGGTTTCCTGGCGCCCTTGACACCAGCACCGGGGCCAAGGGTCCTTTGTCACTCCCGCCAGGCTGCGTGGTAGGGAGCAGAGGTGTCCCCCATGAGGACGGCACTGGGCCTGTCCACTGCGTGGACCAGCCTGAGTCCCTCGGGGGTGGCGCCAGGATACATAGGAGTGGGAGCGATGGAGTTCACTCAGACACCTCCCCTCCCACCCTTCTCAGGGTGGCCTCTGGTGGACACGGAGGGGCCGAACCCTCCGGCTGCTGTTGAGGTTCACTGCTGACAGAGGAGGCTGGAGGAGATGTCCATGCAGCGCTGCCGGCAGCACTGCCCGACACGCTGTGAGCGGCCCAAGCAGGACAGCACCTGCTGCAGCTGCCCTGTGGGTGGCCGTGAGCCTCTGGGAGCCACGGCCGGCAGCTGTCTCCCCGCCCCTCCATCCTCACGTCCATGGACGGTTGTATCTGGGGAGAGGACCACAGGGGCCCTGGGCAGAGGGTGTCTGGGCTGTGGGGACCTGTTTTCTGTGCCTGGGTCAGGTCACAAAGCATGGCCAGAGTGGGCATGCAGCCCAGAGACCCCAGGGGCTCAGAGGGTGGACAGCCCAGCTCCAGCTTCCCAAAGGCCACAGGAGGCCGTGGCTGGGGGTGGCAGCAGATGCCTGGAGAGGATGTTATATGTGTTCTGCTTTGTGCCACCCAAGAGCTTAACTGCTGTGGTCAGCGCCCTTTGAGGCCTGAGTCCCAGGCCGCAGTCCCCAACCCGTGAGGGTGGGCACAGGAGCTGTCCGCCTTCCTGGGGTTCTCTTGGACGGAGTGTGTGTATGCAGGTACATGCATGTGCCCGTGTGTGGGGCGTGCTGGGTGATGACCATGGCGCTGGGCACCTTTATCTTGGGAGAAGGGAAGCCATGGGCTGTGCCCCTGGCCAAGCCCTTCTGGATTCCCAAATGTGCATCTCCCATTGGTGGCCAGGGGAGGCCCTGCTCCCAGGGGCCATGGTGGCTGAGATGCAGGAGAGACCAAAATCCCCACCTCCTCCTTGTTGGCTGAAAACCAGCCTGGGCTTGATCCGCGTGGGATCCTCTGGGGGCAGCAGGGAGACCCCTGTCAGCTCAGGCCCATGGACTCACTCAGGCTGGTGGGCGTGGGCAGGCAGGTGCACAGGGTGGAGTGGACCAGCACAGGCTGTTGAGACAGGCGTGGTCAGCCCCAGGGGCCAGCAGGGGTCTCCCCTGTGCAGCTCAGAGTGGGGGCCCCGGGGCAGCCCTGACTACTGGGGTTCACTCGCAGGGCTCCTAGTTGTCCAGGCCTGGGAGAGTCCAGGGGAGCCCTGGGCGGGTGGGGGGAGCTGATGACCCGGAGACATCTGGGCAGGAGGGTGGCTCTGGACAAGCTGGTCATGGAAGACAGGTCTCCAGGGACAACACCAGGAGCTGAGATCCCAGTGAGAAGGCTGGGGAGGGGCTCACAGGGCCCTCTCTTGGGAAGCCTGTGGCCCCACACGCTCATCCGGACGTCTCGGCTTCCGTCCCACGGCCACGCACCAGCAGGTCCTGGGGCCTGGGGGGACTTGCCCGGGGCCAGCCCTGGGCTAGCCCTGGGCTGTCCAGTTGCTAAAGAGTGAGGCGCATCCAGGCTGAAGGTGCGGCTCAGGGGCTGCAGAGCGGCCCATAGACGCCCCAGCCCAGCCCTGCAGCCCCCAGTTCCTGCCTTGAGTGTCACCTGGGGCCCAGGAGGAGCAGGGGCTGTGGGCTAACACCACCTTCCTCTGCAACAGCTCTCCTGAGTGACAGCCCACAGCCCCACCCTTTGCCCCTCCAGGGTGTGCAGCCTTGGGTGGTCACTGGCCTCGTGGTCAGGACGCTGGGTGAGGGGCCCGCGTCCCCCACAAGAGGGCCAGCTGCCAGCCCCAGCTCCCTGCCCGTGCAGGAATGGGGGCAGCAGTGATGACTCAGGTAACTGGGTCCCTGCCGCCTGGATTGAGTTCCTGGCTCCCAGCCCAGGGCCTGCCGTCTCATGCATTTGGGGAGTGGGCCGGTGAGTAGCAGTCGGCTGTGTCTCACCGAACTGCTCAGTGGGAGGACCTGGGAGTTAGGGAGCCGTGCACCCGCACCCCAGCTGACACCCAGAGGGCACCTGCACTCCTCTCTGTGCCTCCTGGGCCCCAGCCCGGGACCCCCGATCTGCACCCCTGAGCATTCCAGCACTCTACACAGACAGAGCCCTGCAGTGTAGACGGACACAGCCCGGTGCCTTCTTTCCCTTGTTCGCAGCAGACCAAGGCCACCCCCACTTCACCTGCACCGTCCATCTGTCCATCCAGCTGTCTAACCACCCCTCTATCCTCTCCGCCTCCCTCCCTTTCTCCCTGCCTGTGTCTCTCCATCCCTGTCTGTGTCCCTGCTCCCCTGGGGACACCACAAATAGAGCGGCGTGGATCCCAGGCTTATCTCTCGAAACTAATCCAGCTCAGCGGCATTAGTGAGGTCGGCGTCCCTTAGACCGCCATGCCCCAAGGTCAGCGCTGACCCTGGACAGCCAAGGGCCCCAAAACCTGGTTTCCCTGGGGAGGGGGACTGGGGAGGGACCATCCCTGCGGGGCCCCAGAGGAGTTGCGGGTGGGAAGAGGTTGTGTGGAATGCAGATCAGTTTGGCCAAATCTGGGGAAGTCCCTGGGGGACAGAGGACGATTCTGGAGGCTGATCAGGGTGGGGTGCACAGGCCCCATCAGGAGACAGTGACGACCCCTCCCCAACACCTTTCCCAGGGTCTGCAGATGGGTGTGGCCTCCACAGGTGGGCAGGCCTCAGGCAAGGAGACTGGAGGTCTCTGGGTCTCCAGGTGCCTGTGGGCGCCACAGCTCGTGCCCCAGGATCTGCAAGGGTCAGCAGAATGGGGCCTGTGTCCTGCCTCGATGGGCCCAGAGTGGCTTCGGGGCTGAATCTGGTCAAGGGTGGCTGTTGCAACCCCTGGACAGAGCCTCTAGTGGGGGTCCCCCCCCCCCGTAAGAAGCCCATGTAGACCTGGGGGCCCTACTGTTAGCCAGTTCATGGGCAGAGGGCAGAGGGCAGCTCCATAGAACCCACCCCTCCCCGGTCCTCTGCACCCCAGGAGTCTAGGGTGGGGGGAGGGCAGGTTTCTCACAGCAGCAGGCTTTGAGGGAGCCTCAGCTGTGGTCCCCTTGTGGCCCTCAGCCCCCGTGTCACTTGTCGGGGGGGCTGTCCCACCCATTCATGGTCAGCAGAGGTGGACACTGTCCACGAGGGCTGGGGACCATGCCCTATGCTCAGCTGGAGTGCAGAGCAGATGTCCGTGTAGGAGGTGGCCCCCAGTGTGGTCTGGGCCAGTGGCCAATGGGGGGAGGGGCTGGGGAGGGAGAACCCCTGGGACCTGGGCCTGGGGTCCACGGGGTCAGTACCTGCCCCCTCCTCCAGACCTGGGCCTTCCAGGGCTCCTGGGAGCCGGCCACACTGTGCCACCACTGCCTGGGGCGGCTGGGGCTGCCCCTTCCCCTCCCCTCATCAGCGGTCCATCAGCCTCCTCCAGGGGTGGCAGGAACTTCCATGGGGTCCCCTGGGAGCTGTGGCCTTGCAGGCTGGCCCATGCCTCTCAGGGACACACAGAAGGGAACCGACACGCGGGTACTTGGGTACTCGACGGGCGGTGGCCATGGGTGCCCACACAGCCTGGCCCTCCCCCACGGCCCTGGCCTTCATTACTCCGTCAATTTGGAAAACAGGGCATTGGAAATTAAATTGCTTTTAAAATAGGTCGCCAATTATAACCGCATTCTATTAACGTGAGAGCATCTGGAATCTGTATCCGTTTACGGCAGTTAAAGCCGGGAGCCAGCGCTGATCACCGCCGGTCAGCTTGGGCGTCCCTCCAGCGGGAAGCACAGAACCCTCTTGGAGACCCCGCCCCTCGCCCCCAGAACTCCCGGAGACCCTGGCCCTGCACTGCACCATGGCTCCGAGGCTGTGAAAGCTGAATCCGCCGCTGCCATCTGGACCAGAGTGGAGGACAGGCCCAGGCTGGAGTCGCTTCGGCCACACCTGAGCACGGTCCCGCCCACAACACCTGTCTTCCCTGGGAAGGCACTGAGGGCTCCAGCGCCCAGGTGGCGGTCATCTCCTGCCTCAGCCTGAGGTGCAGCCAAAGATGTGGGATGGGTCTCCCACACAGCTGGCAGGGACCCAAGGGCCTGAGCCTGTCCTGCTGCCCCCAGGGTGGGTCTGCCGGACGCTGGGGCCAAGCCGGAGACAGGCACGGGTCCCAGGTTCTCCGATGTGGGACACAGGTGCCTCGGCCCCTGGAAGCACGCCACCCTGCCCAAGTCTCCTTGAGCTCAGAGCCTGGGGGTGCTTGACCCCGAGGTGCAGGTGCCCTCGTGTCCCCTCTCTGGGCTGGGCTGGACATGGAGCACCAGCTCAGCACAGCACCATTGAGGACGGACGTGTGGCTCACCCCCATGTCCTCTGTGGTGGTCAGCGCTGGTGCTATGCCCAGGCTGAGCCATCTGAGGCTGTTCGTGGTCCCTCCCTGGGGCCATGACCCATGCCACGTGGCCAGGCGACCACTGTGCAGGGCTGAGGGTCTTGTGCGTCCTGAGTCCTTGTGGTCACCTCCTGGGCTCTTTCCACAAATCCCCTAGTGTGGGACAGAGTCCTGGCCCCCTCCTCAGTCCCTGTCACACCCAAGGCTGAGGCCCTGGGGGACCACTGGCTCTCAGCCCAGCACCCTCCTGTCCTGGAGGAGGTGGCCCCTTCCACTCACCTGGACCACGGAGTCCTGAAGTGACCCCAGGGTGCTGCCGGGCTGGTCTACACTGGACGGCCGGGGGAGCAGGGGGCTGGGCCCCCATCAGCCTCACTGGACTCACTGTGGCCACTCCCCCACCTGGTGACCCCCTCCCCTGCATCAGGCTGCACTGCTGGGGAGGACACCAGGGACCCTTGCCCGGACTTCCCAGCCTGTCATCCTGTGTCTGTCGCTGGCCTCCCTGGGCTCTGGGCTGTGCTGAGGCCAGTGGCCCTGAAGCCCTGAGAATGGGGCTCTCCCCGGCGTTGTCCACCTCCCAGCTCCACCCCTTTCTCTGCCCCCCTCCAGGGTGTCCTGAGCAGCACAGCAGAGCGGGGACGCCGGGGCCAGGGCACCAGCCACGGCTGAGTCGGGGCTGCCCCATCCAGGAAGCAGAGGGAATGGGCCTGGGAGCTGGGCAGCTGTGGAAAGATGGAAACGCGCCCCTCCCCGACGACCCCCATGCACGCCCCCTGTGTGCAAGCCCCTGCACCATGCACGGCCTTCCTTGCATATCTCTGCCCCCCACAGTGCACGCCCCTCCCCACCTATGCAAGGCCCCCCCTTGCATGTCCCTCCCCCCTCCCTCCGTGGGTGCCCCCTCCACTGTATGTGGCTGCCATACCGCAGTATCCATTAGGGCCCCACAGCCCTGTGGCAGTGAGGCAGCACTGCTGCGGGGGCAGCAGCGGGGTGCAGGGGGCAGTAGTGGGGTGGGGGGCAGCAGCAGGGTGCTGGGGCAGTGGGGGGGCTGCGGGGCCTCTCCTGGATTCTTACAAAAGAACAGGGGCGTGACCCCTGCCTGACCGACTGCCCACAGCAGAGCCCAGGTGCCTGTTGTGGGCGAGGACCCCCCATGGCCGGCACCACTGTCCCCTTTGGGCAGCAGCCTGGTGGGCCCAGGCGAGGGGCGCCTGTCCCGGAGCCCCTCTGTCCTGAGGGACATGGCCCTGCGGGCCCAGCAGTGACCACTCTTGGGCTGGCTCTCACATGGGTGGCCAATGCTCTCCCAGCATCCACTCTGCTCTTTGAAGGGACAGGGCCTTGGAGGTTCCCAGGAGCACTAGGTTTGGACCCAACTGGACGGCCCCTGTGGGGGCTAGTCTGGGGGTTGGGGTCTGGGCAGGGAGAGGCTGTGTTCTGACCCACAATGCGGCCGCACTGTCCGTCCATTCTGATTCGGGGGCGGGCTCACGTGGCAGGTGGCTCCGAGTCTACCTGTGTGTGTACACGTGTGTTCACGCGTGTGCATGCCTATGTGCTGGCGTTTGCATGTTAGTGAATGTGTGTATGCAGCCACACCCACGGCTGTGCTGTGTCTGCGTGTCCCTGCACATGCGTGTGTTCGGATTCCGTTACATGTTTGCGTGCACGTGTGTGTGTGTGCACCGCCGCCTCTCGTGACGGGCACCAGGCTGCTGCGCCGAGCCCCCTGGGGTGACGCCGTGAGGTCACTCTCTGGGAGCTGGTCAGGGTGTTAGCCCTGGACTTGGGAAGGTATGGGAGGGAGGGAGGGGCATCTGCCACCTGCAGCCGCTGAGGGCAGAGTGCAGGTTGCTCGAGATCGTCTTAAATGAGGACAACTTAGGCCTGACGCAGGCGGGTCCTGCTGTGGGCCACACGGCACCTCCAGCCCCCGAGGCCTCAGGCTGAGCCCCCATCGTCACTCTGGCTGCTCTGCTGTGGGCTGAGGCCAGGTCTCACAGACGGCCAGGCTGGGAGAAGCCCACTCCACACGCACAGATCACCCTCGGCAGAAAGCAACGCTGCCTCCTTGAGAAGAGGGCACCCCTGGACTCGCCCCTCCCCGGGCTGCACCCCCTGTCAGTGGGCAGGTGTGAGATGGCACAGCCAGCACCCACCTAGAAAGACATGTGTCCGGGAGCCGTGCTGGGCCAGGCAAGCGCTCGGATGCAGCTGGGATGTGTGTGAGGGAACAACCGGGCTTTGTCCCAAGGCGGGGGTGCGGAGATCAGAGATGAGAGGTGACCCCTGGGCCGAGCTGGTCGCCCTCCGCCTCGCCGGCCACGTGGCTCGGGCGCTTGTGATCGCGCTCGGTGTGCAAGGCTCGTGGCATCTGCCTTCCAGGGTCAGGGCGGGGCTCTGCGTGCAGCTGGACCCGGAACTCCTGGCCCAGGCTCCGCCAATTGCACTGCTGATCCCTGATCTTTGCGGGGTGGGGGTGGGGGGCTCATTTTGCATCTCAACCACATTTTTTTCTAACTAATCCACCTGCACGCACACAAAAAATCCCTTTCTGTGCTGCACAGGGCATAATTTCAGCTTCAGAATTGAAAGGGAAGCAGCGTGGCTGTTGGGCTCTGTCTGCACGTGTCTGCTCTGCCCCACTCCCACTGCCGTCTCGTCGGTGACGACCTAAGTAGGACGTGTCTCCCGGCGTCTCCGAGTGCCTTTATTTCTGGGACAGCCACCTATTATGATGTCACACAGTGGGACAGTAATAGGCCCCCCATGATGAAAGAGACCCCATTGTGGTGCCGTGGGTGGGGGGTGGGCAGACAGGGGCTCGGAGGCTGGAAGGAAGGGAGGGGGTGAGGAGGGCGGTGGCCCTGCTGACCGCACAGGTTTATAGACGAGCAAGAAGGACCTGGTGGGGGCGGGGGAGCTCCCCTAGCCCCTCGTGGGGTCGGGACCCAGAGTCCCAGAGCACGAGCTCAGGGCCTGGCTGGGGCTCCTCTGTCCACAGCGGGGTCTCACCGCCAGTCCCGGCGGTGGCCGCATGTGGCCAGATGAGGACAAATCCCGTGGACTCCACAGTGACTCAGCGCAGCTGTGGCAGAACAAGGCTGCCTCCCCCTCACAGGTGCAGCCGAGAGCCGGATAAAATTAAACCTCACGTCTGACCTTGGAGAAACCTCGTGGCCAGTCTGGGAGCGGGGGTGGGGGTGGGGGACTCCTCACGGCAGAAGGGCAGCTGCATGCGTGTGCGGGACGACTCAGGGCCCACTCCAGCAGGCGAGGGCAGGGGAACAGCCAGGGAGAAGCGAGCCTGCCCTCGCCCGCCCGTGCAAGGGTCCACGGCCACCCCCACGTGCAGGGAGAAGCCACGAGGGTTCTGGGTGCTAGACCACTCACCAATCTCATGGCAGAAGGAAGATTTTAATTTGCTGTGACCTCAGAATCTGAGTGAGTGCAGGAAAGGAAACATTCGTGAGAAACACGGGGAGGCTGCTGAGCAGTCAGCACAGCCCCGGGCTCCGGGGGGCTCACCCAGGGGGCCGGAGCAGCCCCGGGCTCCAGGGGGCTCACCCAGGGGGCCGGAGCAGCCCCGGGCTCCAGGGGGCTCACCCAGGGGGCCGGAGCAGCCCCGGGCTCCAGGGGGCTCACCCAGGGGGCCGGAGCAGCCCCGGGCTCCAGGGAGCTCATGTGTGGGAGTGGAAGAATTGGCACTGTGCGCATGACCTCGTCCTTGGCCTCATCTGTGGATTCAGGTCGGCGCCCATGGGATCCTAACATGAGAAGTGTGCTTGTGGCGGGGAGGGGGGGGACAGAGTGTGAGCACATGTGCGTGTGATCTGCGGTGACTGAATGTGAGGAGGTGCTGGGCCAGGCTGGCACAGGACAGCCCAGGGCACGGACGGGTCGGGGAGGCTGGGTGCCTCCATGCTGGTGGCAGGAAGCCTCGGTGCCCACAAGGGGGTGCTGGACTCCCACACGGATGCAAGCCAGCCAGGAGGGGCAGTCAGAACAGGTTCAGGGAGGGCCCTGCCGCCCTCACCAAGGGAGGACACGTGGGACCCCCCAACCCCGAGGGGTGAGCAGTCAGCGAAGTCTCCCAGCGAGGATCGGCTTTGGCCTGGGGGCTGCACCCCTGTCCCATATCGCAGGGCCTGGGTCTGATTCCTGGCTCTGGCTCCTGGTGTCAGCTTCCTACTGCAGACCGGGGGGCAGCCGGCGATGGCTCAGGTACTTGGGTCTGAGGGCCCTCTGTTGCACCCCCATCGCCGCTGCTATGTGGGGTCAGGCGCAGGCCAGACTTGGAGTGAGGGGCCCTGTGTGGGTTCCTCCGTAGACCTCACTCTGCCCTGGGCATTGGCCTCCGCATCACTTTGGGGTCCTGGGAGCCAGAGGCGGCTTAGGAAGAATGTCCCCTCCTCCTCCCACTCTCCAGGGAGGTGTCAGAGCCCAGCCTGTTGGGGCTCTGATGCACTTGTGTCCACACGTGTGCCTTGTATGTGAGCACATGTGTGCACAGGAGCTTGTGGGAGGAAGGATCAGTAAAAGCAGAACCAAGCCCCAGGCACCGCCAGCAGGACACCAGGGTCAGCCGCTCCCAGGCCCCCTTGCTTTGGGGTCAGCTGCTGTCCCGGACCCTGGCTGGGCCCGAGACTCTGGACCTCTCCTCCCTGGCCAGGCCCAGGCTGTGGGCGGGCCTTGCCCTTCTCCGTAGATGCAGCCTCTCCCGCCGGAAGCAGCCCGTCCCCCCTGGACACAGCTCCTCCCCCACAGCCCCTGCCCCAGACCCGGCTCCTCCTCCAAAGCAGCCCACTATCCCCAGACCGTGGCCCTGCCCCAGATGGGCGTGTCAAGGGCACCAGCAATGAGCTGGGATCCAAGGGGCAGCGGGTTCTTGGGGTCTCCTAAATGAGCTCACCCCCAACCCCAGCTTCCCCCTCATGGGCACCCTGGGGGGTGGCAAGTGATGGCTCCAGAGGCTGGGCCCCTGCCCCCAGGTGGGACCCCTGGGCTGAGTTCCTGGCTCCTGGGCAGTCTGGGGTGGACTGGGGATGTCTGTCTGTCTGAAAGAAATATGAAAAGCGAGATCAGGCCATGTGGTTGCAATAGGGGTGACCAGAGCCCCGACACGAGCTGCCCAAGCCCCCAGGCGTCCAGACCCCCCGGAGTGAGCCAGGGTCATGAGGTGCAGGATGAGGGTCTTCTGAGGTGTGGGGGGGTGGGCAGGGACTCAGCAGAGGAGTGGGAGGCCCCTGCACACCCAGGGGTCTCCAGGCAGGGCCAGGTTTTACTTGGGTGAGGAGCTGAGCGAGGTTGAGAGGCCGGGACCCCGAGGGCTCAGAGCACTAAGGCAGCCTTGCTCACGCCACCCTGGCCATCAGCCAGTGTCCTCCAGAAGAGCGCCCAGCACCTTGCTGACCACAGGAAGAGGTCGGCCCCGGTGGCACTCTCAGGCACTGCTCAGGCATTACTGTGTCCTCCCTCCTGCCCAGGCGCCACGGCAGAGGCTCCGATCGTGAGACCCCAGAGATGGCTTCCTGGATTGGAGAAGTTCCCTGGCCCAGGCCCCTGTACCCTCCAGCCCGGGACACCGTGGGACCCGCCGCACGGTCCCTGCTCTGTGCCGGGTGAGTTGCCCACTCAGTGCTGCCGCAGGGCCTGGGTGGCCCCGTCATGGAGGACATGGAGGACACGGAGCCCTAGGGCCTGGGTGTCCCCCCACGTGGAGGACACGGGAGCCCCAGGGCCTGGGTGTCCCCCCACATGGAGGACATGGGAGCCCCAGGGCCTGGGTGTCCCCCACATGGAGGACACGGAGCCCCAGGGCCTGGGTGTCCCCCACATGGAGGACACGGAGCCCCAGGGCCTGGGTGTCCCCCCACATGGAGGACACGGAGCCCCAGGGCCTGGGTGTCCCCCCACATGGAGGACACGGAGCCCTAGGGCCTGGGTGTCCCCCAACGTGGAGGACACGGGAGCCCCAGGGCCTGGGTGTCCCCCAACGTGGAGGACACGGGAGCCCTAGGGCCTGGGTGGCCCCCCACATGGAGGACACGGGAGCCCCAGGGCCTGGGTGGCCCCATCACGCGTGACGCTCTAGAGCCGGGGCATTGGCCAGAGGCGGCACAGCTCTGGCAGGCTGCCTCCGCCAGGGAGGACTGGTCACAGATGACATTTTTTTCTTAATTACTCCGTTAATTTATACGCAGATTAGCTGCATGCAATTAGTAAACTGATTCACAGCAGTAACAGCCTCCGCGGGGGGTGGCTTTGCGGCCCCACACAGGCCCTGCGGTGCTAGGTCGCAGGTTTACGGGGAAGGCGGCCAGGCTGGGACGCGGCTGGGCAAGGGGAACCGTGCAGTCTCTGCGGATGCCCACGGTTCGGCTCAGCCCCGGGCCAGGGGGAGGGTTTCCAGACGTCAGGGACTCCTTCTACCCTGCAGCCAGGGGCTCGGGCTCTGCTCTCTGGAATTTGCCTCTGTAGCTCCTGGCGCTGGTCCCAGGGAGAGGCCTCAGGACCCCAGCTGTGCATTCAGGGCCAGCACCCAACACCCACAGCCGGCGTGAAGGCACCAGGGCTGGGGATTCCGAGCGGCTCCATGGGCTTCTGTGTGCCTGTGTTTGCCGTGTGTATGTGTGTGTGTGTGTGTGCGCTGTGAAGACACACCTGCATGTGTGTTCTACGCCTGCCTGCACGAGTGGATCGTGTGGTGTGTGTATGTGGACAGGGCAGAAGCAGGTGGGCTCCTGTCCCCCGGGAGGCTGTGCGCCAGGTGCAGCAGGTGGAGGTGAGCATGGGGCAGGGAAGGGTCAGGCAGGTGCCCACAGGGAGAGGCCGAGAGGGACCCCGAGCTCCTGTCCCCAGGGAGAACAGGCGGTAGACGGCCCTGCTCTGGCTGGCGAGGCCCCCAGGGCTCTCGCTGTGCCGGGGGCGGTCACAGGTCCTCTCTCCGGAAGACAGAACAATAAGGAAAACACTCCAGCAGGAGGCTGCCAAGGACCACAGCACAAGGACCACAGAAGCCCCGGAAACCGCAGCTCCTGGGGACCACAGTGCCCAGCAGCACGGGTGGCCCAGTCCTGAAGTCCTCGATGTACACCGGGGGGCAGGCCAGAGCTGGGGCCAGGCCATGAGGTGGGCCAGCGCTTGCTGCCTGCCGGCCTCTGCGACCCCCTGGGCAGGCCCAGGGCACAGGAGGGAGGTCCCAAGGAAGAGTTCTGGGCGGTCCGGCCTACGGGATTTGCAGTTGCTCCCTCCACAGTACACCTGCAATCAGCCGGCTGATCGCTGTGAGTGGCTGAAGACAACCTGGGCGAGAGGGCGCGCCAAGCGCCTGTGCCGGCAGCCTGCTGCGAAGCCCATCCCTGTATGTGCTCATGTGCACCCTTGCACACGTGTGCCCACATGCGTGTCACACCCTCACAGGCACGATCCTGCATTCACACACACCCACTGGGACTTGCGGTGCTGAGTCTGAGAGGAGAGAAAGGGGCCGGCGTCGTGGGGCAGCCGGGTAAGCTGCCACTTGGGACGCCAGCATCCCTTACGGGCACCGGGTCCCGGCAGCTCCACTCCTGATCCAGCTCTCTGCTGATGCACCTGGGAAGGCAGTGGACGTGGAAGGTGCCCTAGTCCTTGGGCCTCTGTACCCGTGTGGGAGACCCGGATGGAGCTCCTGGCTCCCGGCTTCAGGATGGCCCAGCTCTGGCCGTTGCAGCCATCTGGGGAGTGAACCAGCAGCTGGGAGAGCTCTCTTGTCTCTCCCTCTCCAACCCCATAACTCTGACTTTCAAATAACTAAATAAATCTTTAAGAGAGAGAGAGAGACTTCTTGGTTGGGCCAATCTGGGGACCAAGGTGGGGAAGGCGAGGGTCACTCCTGGCCTCCCCCCTACACACCCCTGACACCTGCTGACCTGGTCTCTGGTTCCCAGGACGGCCGAAGCTGCCCAAGCCCCACCCGCAGGCCTTGCCTTCTCCAGGTCTCCACCCTCTGCAGAGGACACACAGGCCCCACGTGGGAGCAGCAGCTGCACCCGCAGCCCCCAACCCCAGCGCTCACCCCCGAAGCTCCTGGCCTCTCTTGCACCTTGGCACCCACGCAGAGCCTGACCAGACTGTGTGGCCGCTCCGTGGGCAGCTGGCCCAGGGCCCAGCCCCGAGCTCTTTCACAGCCTGTGTCTGGGCCAGGGTCTCTCTGTCTCCCACACCCCCTAAGCCCGGGCTCTGCTTCTCCCACTGTTTCCAGAACAGTCAATCGGTCCCAAAGGGGACCACAGACCCTGCCTGGGACTCCACCCCACTGCACAGTCTGTGCTCCATGGCAGCTGTATGCACTGGGCGAAGCAGTGGACACTGGCCAGGTGGGAGGGCGCCCGTCCCCCTCCCCCACCAGAAGCCCAGGGAGAAGGGCAGCCCCACGATCTGGAGCCCCTGCCCGCCTGCCCAGTCCAGACGACACCACGTTCAGGCCTTGTCTCTCCGCCCTGCCCTGCCCTGCCCTGGCTGACCGGTCTGCCGTGGGCACCTGGGCTGGGTTTTTGAGTGTTTGCCCTGGGGTCTGGGCCCGGCAGGACACCCCCAGGTGTCCTCGTCTCCTGGGCCCACCTTCCTGGCTCGCTCGGCTCAGAACAGACACCGTGATGTGGTGCAGCCAGCCCACCGGCTAATTCACCATTCATGCCGGGGGGGGGGTGGGGGGGGTGGGGGGTGGATTCTGAGAACGCCTTCCACGCGTTAGTGTTCCAGAGACGGCCCCTTCCCCGGGCGCAGCCAGTCCACTCGGCCAGGGGCTGCCGGGAGGGGGCGCCTGCTGCCCATGAGTGGCTCCAGGCCCCGGGCCTGGCATCATCGGGCACCACTCTGGTCCCTCAGGGCTGACTTCACAATTCTGGGGCCCCCTCAGCCTGGCCGCGTCAGGTGTGAGATCAGCAGCCCCGACCTTCCAGGGTCCCGAGCACGGCATCGTGGCTGGCACCCGGGCACCTGCCCCCGATGGGACACGCAGCTGGCGTAGGGTGGGTGGACCCGGGGTCCCCCAGAGCCCCGGCTGCTCCCGCCAGGACCTCAGGCTGCGCAGCGCCGGCCCCACCCCACCCCCGCCCGCGGAGCAGACGGGCCCTGGTTCGCTGCCGATGCACCCAGCCTGTGGGAGGTGGTGTAGAGACCCTGGGGCCGCCCTCCGCTCCCGGCATCTGCCAGGACACCCATACCCCCGGGGCAGTGCCAGCCGCCCGGCCCAGGAGGCAGACGGGGACGCACTGCTCTGGAATTTTCCGGCGGAGCTCCCGGTGCTGGCCGGGCGGCGCCGTCTCAGGGCCCCTCCCACCCCACGGGCTTGAGAGCTCACCCCCCCGCCCCCGTCCCCACACCGGTGGGAGCCACCCAGTCCCGACTGTGCTCCCCGCGCTGGATTCAGTGAGAAACTGATCGACAATTCCTTTTTCAGCGAAGAGCTAGCTTTAAGTTTCCTGATTAAATTAGATGTCAGCTCGTCCGCAGCACCCGCCCCGTCCACCCAGCTCCGCTTCTGTGTCCATCCCACGCACCCTGGCCAGCTGTCGGGGCAGCGGGCTGGCGGGGGTCTGTCCACACCAATTGCTGACCCAACTGGCCTCTCCCCATGCCAGCTGCCTGCTCCGCCTGCCCGCTGACCACGTGCTGACCCCTGCACCCCAGCCCCTGCTCCCTTGGGGGCTCTGCCCCCACCCACACCTCCCTGCCTGTGGCTCCAGAATGCAGCAGCCGGGAGCCAGCGCAGTCAGCACGGGGCAGCGGTGCCCTTGGGAGTGGGCAGCTGGCCGGCCCAGCCTCGCGGGGTCCAGGAGCCCCCTCCCCGGCTCCAAGCTCCCCAGCCACGCGTGGGCGGGGGGCTTAATCTCTGTCACAGCTGGGGAAGGGTGGGGCTGCACAGCCTCTGCTGGCCAGCCCCTCCTCCGCCCAGCTCTGCGGCTCCTGGCGGCTCCCCTTGGCAGGACGAGGACCCCCACCCTGCTCGCAGTTCTGCTTTCCTTACATTGAACGCACCTGGTGTGGGGACACCAAGGCCCTGGGGGACATGCGCTGACCCGGCTCCCCTGTCAGCAGGTCCCAGGCAGGCGGGGTGGGCCAGGCCAGGAGCAGGGGCTGCAGGTGCCTGGTGCTTGAGCTGAGAATGTCTGGAGGGGAGCAGGCCGGATGCGTGACGCCGGGAAGAACTCCTGAGGTCTGTGGGAGATCACAAGATGGCACCCGAGGGGCGGCGCTGTGGCACACTGGGTTAACGCCCTGGCCTGCAGTGCCAGCATCCCATATGGGCGCCAGTTCGAGACCCGGCTACTCCACTTCCAATCCAGCTCTCTGCTGTGGCCTGGGAGAGCAGTAGAAATGGCCCAAGTCCTGGGGCCCCTGCACCCGCGTGGGAGACCCAGAGAAAGCTCCTGGCTCCTGGCTTCGGATCGGCACAACTCCAGCCGTTGCGGCCAACTGGGGAGTGAACAGTGGATGGAAGACCTCTCTCTCTCCCTCTCTCTCTCTCTCTCTCTCTCTCTCCCTCCCTCCCTCCCTCCCTCTCCCTCTCTCTGTCTCTCCTCTCTCTGTGTAACTGACTTTTAAATAAATAAATAAATCATTTTAAAAAAATGATGGCACCTGAGCCCTGGGAGCAGAGGGCCTGGGGGTGAGGCCAGGCCCAGGGGGCAGGGACAGACAGGAGGGCCAGCCCCCCAGTGCGTGGAGATGAGAGGCAGACAGGAACTGGGTCTGAGCCTGGGTCTGAGAAACACGCTCAGCTGATGTGGGGTTGGTGGTGAGCACCTACTGTATACGTGAGTGCCTACTGTGTGGGGGCCATCACAGCACCTGCTGTGCGCTCCAGCCTGGAGAACTGGGCCCCCACACCCATCAGCACAGCCACTCGGGGCTCCCGGGCGTGGCCCCTGCACCAGGCAGCCTGGGCAGCGCCCGCTCCTGGCGTCTGGTGTTCAGGAACTGTGGCTCCGTGGAGCCGTGGGCGAACTGGCTCTGCACCCTTACCCCGCGGCCGCCCGTCTGCGTTCCTGAGACCCAGCTCTCTGCTGCGGGTGGAGCATCCTGGAAGGTGCTGGGCTGTGGATGGCCAGGAGCGGCCCCAGCACAAGAGAAAACCATCCTCCTGCACAGACGGAGCCCTGGCGCTGCGGGGCCACACGGACGCTGAGCCAGAGGGCAGCGGAGCCCACCAGAGATGGGAAGGGCGTCCACACAGACAACGCCTGGTGCCAGTGCAGCCCTGGCCACACTGCAGCCAGAGCCCCTCCTCCTGCTCTCTGAAAAAGAGAGTCCTCCCTCCCTCTCCCCCTCCCTCCCTCTCCCTTCTTCTCTCTCCCTCTCTCTCTCTCTCCCCCTCCCTCTCCCTCCCTCTCTCTCCCTCCCTCCCTCCCTCCTTCCCTCCTTCTCCCTTCCTCTCCCTCCCTCTCTCCCCCTCCCTCTCCCTCTCCTGCTGGGGCCCCCATGGGTCGCACAGGGGGCTGGGATGTGGGAGAGGCAGGGGTCAGGGGCCAAGAAGGGACATCTATGTCCCAAGCCGCTGGGGAGCCTTGGGCTTCACCCAGGAGCTCCGGGCCGACTGCCGACTGCCGACAGGGGCAGTCCCCCAGAGAAACGGCCACTCCTCCCTCAAGGACATGCTCCCCCTGGCCTCCCCGCCTGCCCGCCGGGTCTTCCTGGCTGCTTCCTCCCCACTCCTAGAACTGCTGACACTGGAGGCCTCCCTGAGCCAGGGTCTGGGGGGCCAGGGCTGGACACAGGACAGTCAGGGCCGCTTGGGGACCCGGGAGCTGCGCCCCAGTTCCCCCACACTGCCGCCATGCTCTCCTCTGCCCCCAGCAGCTCTGCTCAGCTGCCCTGGGGGGCGGGGACCGGGCGCTTCCATCACCCGCCCTGCAGCCAGCTTGCTGCTCACCCGAGGCCACGCTCTCACCTGGCCCCAGCCTGTGGCCTGCTCTCCCCAGAGCGGCCAAGTGGGTCTCCCACCCGACCCAGGGTTTCGCTGTCTGGCTTGGCAGCCTGCGGTGGATTCCTGAGGGCCCTGTGGCCCTGGCCTGGCTGCCACTCTCCCCTGCTCCCTCCCCAGAAAAGCCTTCGGGGCTCAGCTGCTGGGTCGCTTGGACACGGGCCTCCCTCGAGTCCTGGGTTAGAGAGCCCCTGCCCTCTGCAGCCCTCCCCCTGGAGAGGGACCCCAAAGCACGGTGACCCCAAAGGGACCCCACAGCGCTCCCCACCTCCCCTGGGACTCTGAGCAGTTGCCAGCCCTGACACGCGGCCGGCAGCGTGGGGGCCCTGGGGCGGAGAGGGTGTGCCCCACGCCACCCCAGCGGCTGCCCGACAAGCTCTCCGTTCTCAGCGTTGTCACCAATCTCGGCCGTGTTTCCCTCCCGGTCAGCCTCCTGCCCGGCAGGGGAGCAGTGCATCCCGGCTCCCTCGCCCCAGCGCTCACGCCCGTGGCTGTGGTCTGTCCATCTGTCTGTCCTCACTGTAAGGCAGCCCCCGGAGACCCTGTCTGCTTGGTCTTGGGGCCTCAGGCAGGACGCTGCCCTCCTGGGGACACCCCCCAACACAAGCTGCTCCACCCCGGGTGTGAAGACCCCAGACCTTCTTCTTCTGCCCCGAGCCTGTGCCCACCTGCCCGATGCCACTCGGAACCACATGACCCTGGCCGTGAGGCCCACCTCTGCCTGTGGGTCAGCTCGTGTCTGTCCCACTGACAGTGCCCCGGGGGCTGTGGGCTGTGCAGGCAGGAGAGGTGTGCTCAGGTTTACACACTGAGGACATTTGCCTGGGACGCTGCACGGGGCATCCCTCTGCCCGCCCCTGGGTGGCCCTGGGTGCTGGGAGTGGACTTCCCTGAGCGCTGGGCTTCCTCCCCCCAATCCTGTCCACCCCCGAGATGAAGCAGGGGAAAAAAGATGGCCCCCGGAGTCAGCGCCATCATGGGACGTGATGCACGGAGCACAGACATTGGGCCTGAGCTGCAGCAGACCGTGGGGTGCAGGAAGCCCGGGGGACCCCCCTTTCCTCTCTGGCCTGAAGCGTGTCCCTGGGGGAAGCTGTTCAGCTCTGGGTTCCGGCCAGCAGCGCTGCTTGGACCTCTGTGATGGGCACTGTGTGGCCGGGCTCATGCTGGGAGCAGAGAACGGCTCAGCACCAGGCTTCCCCCTCGCCCCGCTCCTGCCGCCCCCATCATGGGCCAGGAGCCCAGCGCCCAAGCCCCGCTCCCCAGGGACCAGAGGTTCTGCAACCGTCCACATCCTGGATCATGGCAAGTCACCTAGCTGGGAAGATCTCAGCGCTGGTCCTGGAGCAGAGTCGGTCATGAGAGGTTGGGGGGGGGGGGAGGCACCTCCACCTGCTGGGGCCCTCCCAGGTGCTCCCAATGAGCTGGGGCTGAAGCCAGGAGGCACCTCCCACCTGCTGGGGCCCTCCCAGGTGCTTCCAGAGGGCACTTGGTCCAGGTCTCCCTGCAGGAGCCCAGAGACCCCCACGACCCTCAGGAAGCTGAAGTAGGAGCCGGCGCCGGGAGTCAAACCCGGGCTCCCCCACGGCTCTGTCCCTCATGGCTTTCCCACTCCAAGGGGCTCTGAGGCCCACTGGGCCCTCCCCCTCCCTGGCTCCACCCCCACCCCGCCACCCTCCTGCTTCCCATTCCTGTGCTCTGGGTGGTCACACAGGGACCCCATGCAGTGCCCCGGAGGTCAGAGGATCCCAGGGTCCAGTGGACTGGGGAGGGGGCTCTGCCCCTGCCCGGCTGGGGGTCTCCTCTGTGTCTGGCAGAGCAGGCAGTGGGGCCCGGGAAGCCCCTCGGGGGTGGAGATGCAGTGGCAGCCAACGGGCCCTGAGAGGCGTCACCAAGTGACACGTGGCCTGTTTCTCCCCAGGAGGAGACAGACTGGGCCCAGGTATGTGCCCTGCCGACCGTTCTGTGAGGCCCTGGTGACCTGGGCCCCAGCCCCCACCTCACTGGACCCGACCCCAGCCCTCTGTTCAGGTAGGGGCCGCACATCACCCACCAGTCCCACACAGAGCTGGACCCGGAGCCTCTACACTGGGAACCCCAGGGCTGGCTCCCAGTCCCCGTCCTGGGCCCCCACCTCTCCTGGACCCTTTCTGCCCCCTCCCACATCCCTACACCTCCTGCTGGGTGGAGACCTCAGGACCCAGAGGAACCCCCTGTGTACCCCAAGGACACAGGCCCAGCCCCTCACACACATGCACACACACACACAGGCCGGCCCCTCCCCCAACAGGCCTGCCCCTCACACACACGCATACACACAGGCCTAGTCCCTCACGCACACACACAGGTCCAGCCCCTCACACACATGCACACACATGCACACACACAGGCCAGCCCTCACACACGCGCACACATGCACACGTGCACACACGCAGGCTGCCCCCGGGAGGGCCTGCCCGGGTCTCTTGCTAACAGAAGGGAGCCCCGGCCCAGCTGAGAGCTGCACGTGGCCGCGCTGTGAATCCCGGCTCACCCTGGCCTGGCTGAAGCCGTCCCCACGCTGACGCGCCCTCTGCTGCTTCAGCGACGGGGGGAAGGCTCGGCATCACACGTCCGAAAACTGGCGTCCGAGTCACGGCCTCTCAGCTCCTGGGTGCTGAAGGGGAGCGTGGGCCAGCAGCTTCCCCGGCTGTGGCCCCCCCCCGACGAGCAGCTGGGGTTTTGGGGTCCCCAGCACCAGCACTGAAGCAGTGGAGTCCTTCCCTCCCGACCCCTGCCCTGGGGCGGGCCTCGCCCCGGCCCCCTCCCCACTTGTGCCAGCCCGCGATGACGCCGCCTCCCGCCTGGCTCCACAGGCCCCTCCCCCAGGCACCCATCCTGCCGGACCTTGGCCGTCACTGTGCTGGGAGGACCTTGCAGCCGGACACCACGGAGAGAGGCCGACGGCCGAGTCTCACCATGACCCTCCCTCTGCCTGCCTGGCGGGACCTGCCCTGGCTCCGTGTGCGGGGTCCTCTGGCCCTGGCTCCGTGTGCGGGGTCCTCTCCCTGGCTCCATGTGGGGGGCTCTCTGGCCCCCTAGGCGGCTGCCTCTACCTGGCAGCTTCGCTCTGCAGCTGAGCCCCACCCACAATCGCCCATGGGTCCCCCCCAAGTTCCCCCCAGAGTGCCCTCCCCACCGAGCCTCCCTGAGCCCCCCAGGCCTCTCCTCCGGGCAGTGAGGGCCTAGGAAAGGCAGAGCAGATCCACGGCTCCCCTTGCCCCTGTGTGCAGAGCTGTCTGTGCCCAGCTGCTGTGGACAGCGTCCGGTCCAAGGTGCTGTGCCCAGGGCGAGAGTGCTGATGGGTACAGGACGTCCTGGCCGGCTGCTGCATGTGGTGGCCTCGGTCTCCTGCCTGCAGAAGGTCAGCTGAGCCCAACCTCATGGGGGAAATGCTCGAGAGTCGGCCACAGGCCCACAAAGGGCGGGGAGTGGACCCCTGGCTTGGAGCACCCAGGGCCAAGGGGGCTGCGAGGGGCAAGTCCTGCAGGGGTTGTGGACGGGAGTGGGTGTGGGCACTCGCAGCCGGGGCATGGGGGGTGGGGTGGGGGTGGGGAGGAGCTCTGCAGCTCACAGGGAGACCTGGCCAGGGAGGGCAGGAAATGCATCGGACCCCTGGGCTGGGCTGGACAGAGCGGAGGGAGGGAGACTACAGAGGTGCCCAGGAGGGGTGGGGCCAGGAGTGGCAGAGTCCCAAGCAGGGGCTAGGATGAAAGGGGGGGCCCAGGGGGAGGAGGGCCCAGGTGGGGGAGGGGTCAAGAGGAGGGGTCCAGGGGAGGCGGGGCCACATCCCAGGCTGACAGCCTCTCCAAACCCATCGGGAGCCTGGGCTCTGTGCACTTCCTAAGTGCTCCGTCACCTCCACCCCAGCCACCCTCCCGCCCTGGCCGCCCACTCACCACACCCATCCCATGTCCATCTCTCTGCAAGACAAAGACCGGGGAACACACGGACAGCACAGGCTTAGCACACGGAGCCCAGGCTGGCCTCTGTGCTGCGGTCACAGAACTGAGTTCACAGGCCACAAGTCTGAACACGGTCATCACCTGAGCGCGCAGTTGCACTCCGTGGGGTACAGGGCAGCTGCAGCAGCTCGACCTCCTGGGACTCTGCATTCGGTAAACTGTTGGGAACAGGCAGCCGGACGCCAGGTCAGGGGTCACTCCAGGCGGTGTCCGGGGCATTGTCAGGTCATTCCCCGAGAGCCCCTTCCAACTGTTCCTGCCGAGCTGCCGTGGGTGGGGAGGGGGCGAGGAGGACTGGATCAGGAAGCCTCAAGGTCCGATAGGTGATAAGAAAGCTTCTCTCCCGCACTGGCTGAACTGGGGAATCTGGATCATGGCTCCGTCAGCACCTTGGACAGAGCCCTGGGCACACTGCTGCTCTGGGCCGGCTCCCAGCACCGTGGACAGCAGTCCAGGCCAGGGCACTGGCAGGGGAGGGAGGCCGGAGGGCTGAGGTCCACTCTGCAGACAGCCCCGCCAGGACGCGCCTGCCCTTGTATGTCCTGCGCTCCGGCCGCCTCACAGGGCTGTCAGCTCGCATCTCAGGCATGATGCACACGGCCCCAGGGGACGCAGGGTCACCTTGGGGCAGGTGTCCTAACTGGCCCCTAAGGAGCTGGTGAGGGGAGCAGCCCAGCTGCCCTGCAAAGCTGGGAGTGGGTGCACCCAGGGGAGACTCCTGTGTACCCCGGAGCTGCCCCCTCCACTGGGTGGAGGGAGCCTCCCCCCCCGCCATGGCAGCCTCCGCGAGGGATGGGCTCTGCACTCTGCAGATGGGAGACGGGACACAGTCCCTTCCGTGCTCTGCAGTGTGGTTTGCGCCCTGCTGTGCATCAAGTAGGAAGCTCGGGGCCCCCACCTGCACGGCCCATGCATCCCGGCAGGTGCACCCGGATGCAGCTTGGCTGCAGGCTCCCGGCTCCTGCGCCGGCTTCCTGGCAGGGCTTCTCCTCCTCGCCTTGAGAATGCACTGCCTCCCTCGTCAGGGCCCCACTAGCACAAATCCCGTGAGCCCTGAAGGCCACTCAGCCTCACCCTGTCCTTGCTGATGGCAGGAAAGGACACACAGCGTGCGCGCCCACAGCATTTCCACGGCCGCCACATGAGGCGTCCACGGGAATGCTCGCCCTCAAGACTGGACCCTGGCCAGGGCCGCTTTCCCCTCCTTCAGCTCAAACATCAGGGAGTCGTGACGCGCACACGTCCAGCAGTGTCCACTCTGGGCCACCCAAGCCCTCCCTGTCCTGTGCTTCCGGCAGCTGCAGCTGGCCCAGTGTCCCCGCCCCGGGCCATTCCTCCCAAGCTCCTCCCCCAGAAATCCCCTCCGGATAAGGGGGGCCCTTGACTGCAGGGGAGGGGGGCTGAGGGTCTCCGCGCTCCCTCTCCCTGCCTGCGGCTTCTGTGGAGAGATTGCATGCTGCCCACGCTGCCTGCGGCAAAACAGCCGGTGCTCCCCTAGCGCCACCGGCACCAGAGGCCTCCGACCAATCCCTGAGAGCCGGCCCTGGGCGCGGTCAGCAGGAGGAGTCCCCGGGGCCCTGGCTGCCCAGAGCTGGCCACAGAAGCAAGCCTGGAGCGGGAGCACAGGGCGGAACCTCCCGGGACTCGGCCCCGCCCCGGCCCCGGCCCCGCCCCTGCTGTCACTTTAGTGTCCTGTGCACCGTGGAGGACTCTCCGAGCCGGCCTGCGGGCTCTAAAGCGTCTTGGCTCTGGCGGTCAGAGGAGCAAAGCCCAGGCCAACACCCCCCGCCGACGTCCCGGCTCAGATGCGAGGCTGAAGCCAGGCGCTGTGCCAGGGTGAGCAGACAGCGGTCTCATCCTGGCCACAGGCCAGGTGCCCAGTGCGGCCCCTGCAGCCACGGCCCTCTTGTGCTTCACGTCCAGCGGAGCTGCTTAGGCCCTGGCTCCAGCCTCCGAAGCTGCCCCCATGGCCCCTCCCCCGACACCTGCCTGGGGCTCACCAGGAAGCGCCAGCGAAAAGCCGGGGATCCGCTTCCCAAACCCCAATCCCCTCCAGCCCCGTCGCCACCATCTAGTGGTGGAGGCAGAAAGCACACATTGTCCTGCGGCTGCGGGAGGCGGGCAGACGCGCCCTGGCCTAGGGGTCACAGCGTGCGGGGCCTGCTGGCGGGAGGGGGGGGGCGCACGAGCCTGCCCAGCTGTATACCTTGAAGAGGCTCGACCGGGAGCGCCCAAGGTCGGCTCCGAACTTCCAGAAAGCCCTGGCCTGGGCCTCACTGCGCCGGCCTCTCTCTCCTTCTGCGCCCTCTCCTCTGGGGTGCGCCCCTACCCTGGTCCGGATTCCCCCGGCTCTGGGGGCCGCACAGACGCTGATTCGCTGGGGATGGGCTTCCACGCAGCTTGGCCTGGCGTCTGGGGTCTGCCCCCGAGGGAGCCTGGCTGTGGGTCGGCGGGGTGGGGGTACTGCCCCACCCAGGACCCCCTGGAGAGCAGAGCCAGAGCCCGCCCCCGCCCCGCCCCCCTGCCCCTGCAGAAGCCTGGAGACTAGATGTGGCCCTGATCTCCCAGGTGGGCCCCAAGGCAAAGGCAGTGACAGAAAAGTAGGATAATCGGATTTCAGGAAATGCAGGAGTTTAGTGCATCCGTAGAGTAAAACGGCAGCCCATGAAAGGGGGAAAGATCCTCAAGCTTTGTTTACACCGGATAGGGGCAGAATCCAAAATATAGACAGAGCGAAACTGGGCGAAAAAGGCCCCATTCAAAGATGGGCAGGGCGCAGTGGGCGAAGCCCGGTCCTGGCTGCTCTGCTTCTGGCCCAGCTCCCCGCTAACGGCCTGGGAAAGCAGTGGAGGGAGTGGGCAGAGGTGGGCTGTCCCCCAGCCATGCTGCGGGTGGGAGGGGCTGCAGGTGCCAAGGGTGGGGAGCGCCAGGGCGGCTGCTTCCCGTGGCATGGAGCAGCTGCACCCAGGCAGCTGGTTAGCCCGTTTCCTGGAAGCTCCGGCTGGACCCCTGATGTGGGTTCAGGTGCCGCAGCTTTGTCTGAGATGTGGATCACGGCCATTCCAGCAAACTTCGCACCCGCTCTCCTCCTATTTATATCTGACCTGGATCTTCCACGCGACTCTCAGTGGGCAAGAGGCAGCTCCCGCGAGAGGAACGGGCACCGCACCCCCCCACCCCCGGCCACCCCAAGCCTCGGCACACCACGAGCGTTTGAGTACTGGGCCCCAGTGCCCCTGACCCATCACTGCCCTGCACCCACGACCCCAAGAGGTGCTCCTCTCCCGGCAGCCGGTGCCCGGGCCTCACAGGCTGGACACACTCAGTGGAGAGGCCAGGGTGTGTTCCTGCTGGAGCGATGGCCAGGCCACACAGGGCGGGATGCACAGCCTCCAGCAGACACCACGCGGGGCAGACACGAGGCAACCTGCAGGGCAGCCCCGCCCCTTTGCCACTCCCTGCTGAGAGGGCGGGGGGAGGGGGAGGGGGCAGGTGGGGGGAGGGAGGGGGCAGGT
>CM027394.1:110784932-110837271 GCA_015711505.1 Sylvilagus bachmani | reverse complement strand
GTGGAGGGGGAGGAGGGGCCAGCTGGAGGGGGAGGGAGGGGACAGGTGGGGGGAGGGAGGGGCCAGCTGGAGGGAGAAGGAGGGGGACAGGTGGAGGGGGAAGGAGAGTGCAGGTGGAGGGGGAGGGAGGGGGCAGGTGGGGGGAAGGAGGGGGACAGGTGGAGGGGGAGGAGGGGACAGGTGGAGAGGGAAGGAGAGTGCAGGTGGGGGGAGGGAGGGTGCAGGTGGAGGGGGAAGGAGGGGGAAAGGTGGAAGGGGAGGAGGGGGTAGGAGGAGGGGGAGGAGGGGCAGGTGGAGGGAGCCCCAGCCTGTCCCTGTGTGCGGCACCTGGAGGCTGGGGCTCCCTCCCAGAGCCTGCAGTGGGGAGCAGGGAGCTGTGGAGGTGCGAGTCTTGGACCCAATGACCCTTCCATCACCTTCCCAGGAATCCCAGCAGCCATGCAGGTGTCCTGGCCCACAGTGGCCTCAGAAGCTGCCCCGATGGCAGTGCCCACGTGCCCCTCTAGCCAGGAAGGCGCCAGCCCCCGGCCCTGGCGCGGAGCAAGCCCTAGGCCACAGGGATGTGGATCAGCAGCGAGGACACCCCTGGGGGGTGGACAGATTGGCAACAGTGCGGCTCGGGACAGACCCCCAGCACCACGACCCCTGGCTCGTGGCCGATCCCAGCCTGGTCCCTGCCGTGTCCCCAGCTGGCGTTGCCTGGTAAGCCCAGTACAGGGCAGGATGGCACAGACCTGGTAGGAGCAGGGGTGCCGGGCATTGTCACCCTCAAGCCCTGGTGGCCCCAAGCACTGGTCTACAGGGCCCGTGAGGGTGTGCAGAGAACAACAGGTGGGCAGGGGCCTCCATGTGGGCAGCAGGGGCAACCGGACACCTGTCCAAGTCCAGCCCCATCGACGACCAGCGCCCGAGGCAGGCAGCACTGGGAGAAGCTGTGGTTCAGAGTGGCTGTGGATGAGCAGGGCCTGGGGCCCCTGGTGAGCAAGGGGCTCTGTGTCAGCCCTGCCCGGCCAGCAACAGGCCACAGGGAGGCTCCGGGGAGCCCAGGTATGCCTGGTGCCACAGCTTCTGGAAAGTTCCACCAAGCTGACTGGAGGCTTTTCTTCCGTCGAGGAAGACGTGGCTCCGGGGGGTAGAAGGGCTGGGAGGTTGGGCTCCGACACCTGGCACGGCAGTCACAGGAGGCTGCATGTGACAGGACGTGGGGGCCCCGGGCAGCTCTTCTGAGTGCACCTGCCCGGACAGCTGCGCGTGCACCACCCATCAGCAGGTGCTCTGAGATCCGACTCCTGCGAGCAGGTGCCCAGCCTGAGCGGCAGCCCTGCCCAGCTGTGACCCCTGTCCCAGCCCCCAAGCCCCAGGACCGAGGCCGGGGCTCACCACCACTGCAGGCCACCCGGGAAGACAGAGCTACCAGCGCGAGCCTCACCGGGGGCCCTGGAGCCCTCTCACAGGATCTGGGGGCCCCGCCGCCTCGAGCACCCCGCCCTCCAGGGCCAGCGGCTTACTGTGCTGCCCTCAACAAGGCAGTTACATTGTTACTCTCTGGTGCACAATCACAGCTTCGAAGGCTACATCTGGTTCGATTTTAAATCAGGGTAATTAAATGATTAGCTGTGAACTACCACAAGTCAGCACATGCGCCCGCCTTCCCCACGTGCCGGGTCCTGGGTGCGACCGCAGGAGCCAGGGCCGCGCCTTTGCGCTGCCACGTCGCCCAGGCCTTCTCTCGGCTTCCACGGCTCGGAGCGTGGGGCCCCTCTGGGGGCTCCGGTGCAGCGCAGCCTCTGGGCAGACCACTTTGCCGTGAGGCCAGCGGAGCCCGCAGCATCGCCTTCCTCTTAGGCTTTGTCCTCCCGAGCACCGGATGGCAGCCGTGTCGCTGGTGCCCCTGTGCAGCGCGGGGCCATCTAAGCAGCAGCTGGCGTCGGATTAGTGTGGTTCAGACACTCCCAGAAGCGGCGCTGGCCGGGGCGCAGCTCCCTCCGGGCTGGTCCCTGTCCAGGCTGGGCATGGGCTCGGAAAGCCTGGATGGCCATTGTGACAGCGCTGTCTCCTGGGAGCGGAGGTCCCCGGGTCCCCCATCGGCCGACCACAGCCCCTCCCGGCAGAGGTGGCCGTCCCACCCCAGCTGCTGGCTCTGCCCCGGGGCTGTCCCCACCAGGCCTTCACAGCCCAGAGCAGAGAGCAGGGCACTCAGCTGCCCGTGCCCGGCTGGGGCCCTGTCAGACAAGGTAGTGTGGCCGACGGCAGGGGCCCACAGCAGACCCCCAGGCTGTCCCCCCGGGCGGGGCCGAGGGGCACTATGGGGGATGACTCGGCCGCTGCTCGGAGTTGCCTTTGAGCTGCTGCTTGACGTGGTTCCCCGAGAGAAAGTCAAGTCACAAATCACTGCTGTGCGTTGCACTGCTCACCTCCACGGCGCGCAGTCCCAGGTCGAAATGCAGAAGAGCGGCAAGCCGGGCACAGAGCCACGGAGGCCACGTGTGTCCCCGGCTGCCCCTGTGTGCGTCCTGCCCACCCCCAGCGCCGCAGGAGGCTGCTCAGAGCAGGCCCCTCGGCACACACCGATGTGGCGGGTCCCTCGGGAGTGCGGCTGCCTCCCAGGGCACCTCCACCTTTACCTGGCCACGCACCCAGGCCACGGCAGTGCCAGCAACACAGATGCCCACCTGGAGCTGGCCCCGCCCCACTGGACTCTGCGCAGGGAGAGGCATAGTCAGCCATGCCCTCCACTCCGCATTCCCCATGGCCTCGAGCTCACAACACCCAACTGTGGGGAGACTGTGCAGAATCTCCGCACGGCAGTGGCAGGGCCGGGAGCCACGTGTGGGCGTTTGTGAGCCAGAGGCCCCTGACGGACCCTATGGGATGGGCACCACGTCGCCCTGGGGAAGGCACGCAGGGACAGGAGGCAAGACACACCCAGAGCCAGTGGCCGCACACATGCTGTGCACACGCGTGAGCACACGCACAGCCCGTGTCAAACCTACCAGGAGTGGCTCCTTCCTGCAGGCTGGTCGTGGCCTCCCCGGGTCACTTCCAACATGGATGTCCAGGGGATCTGGGGCCCAGAATGAGCTGACGTCCCTGCCCAGTCCCCCCGCGGCTCCCCAGCCCCCCAGGCCCCTCTCTGCAAGCCTGGAGCAGGGGAAGGGGGCAGCCCTGAGACACAGCACGGCTGCCCTCCGACCGCGGGCGTGGCACGCTGTTCGTCAGTGTGGGTGCGTGTTGGTTATTATGTGCTGTATGTTATTTATTATGTGTTGTATGTTGTTTACTATTACGTGTTGTATGTTGTTTGCTATTACGTGTTGTATGTTGTTTACTATTATGTGTTGTATGTTGTTTACTATTACGGTGCTGCCAGCACAGGGCTGCAGGGAGGATGCAGTGGTGCCCAGCCAAGCCGTTGTCCTCGACCCCGCACGGTCACGTCAGTCCAGTGGCGGCCAAGGCCGGGCGGGCAGCCCAGAGCCCTCGCTGCTCCCAGGCCCCTCAGCCCGCCTTGAGCCTCCTTCCTCCCAAGCAGCCCTGGACCGGACCTTCGAAGTCCCTCAGGGCCCAAGGACGCTCATGACAGAGGCCGTGGAGCAGCAGCAGGGAGCTGTGTCGGCAGTGGAGCAGCCGGGACTCGAACCGACTGCTCGAACCTACACCGACTCGAACCTACACCGGAGAAAAGCTTTTACACAAACGAGCAGCGCCGAGAACCCGCCCAGCTCTGCCGCGACACGGAAGGCGGGAGAGGACCCCAGGCGTGTCGGGGTCACCGCAAAGGAAAACAGCGGCTGACCAAGAGGCGTGGGTGATGCAGCCGCGGCTCCCAGGGCCACTGTTTAGGGAGACCACGGAGAGGCGCAGGGTCTGCACGCTGTGCTGTGCAGGGAAATGTGTGATGGTGGCAGCACCGCGGGGTGGGGGGAGCCAAACGGGAAGCATGCGATGCTCCTGGACCACGTGCCACCGGACCTGGACCATGTGCCACTAGAAGTCAAAGATGCATATTGTGGGGTCGGCATTGTGGTGCTGCTGCATCAGAGCCCCCAAAGCCTCCACCAGAGCCCCACCCCCATCAGAGCCCCCACCCCCTTCAGAGCCCCACCCCCATCAGAGCCCCCACCCCCTTCAGAGCCCCACCCCCATCAGAGCCCCCACACCTATCAGAGCCCCATCCCCATCAGGCCCCACCCCCATCAGAGCCCCCACCCCCTTCAGAGCCCCACACCCATCAGGGCCCCCATGTCCTCGTCAGAGCCCACCCCTGAGTCCCAGCTGCTCTGCTCCCCCGCTCCCTGCTAACGAACATGGGGACTTAAGTACTTGGGCCCCTGTCACACACGCAGGGAACCCAGATGGGTTCCTGGTTCCTGGCTGAGCCTGGTGCAGTCCCGGATGTCACAGCCATTTGGGGATGAACCAGCAGATGAAGGTCTGTCACTCTGCCTTTCAAATCAATGAATTCATCTCTAAAAGAAGACGCTGCCGTCATAAGCTGACCCCCTGGAAGCGGAGCAGAGGAGCGGCTGACCAGTAAGCCAAGAGTGAGAATGGGGTCTCTCAGGCCGACCAACTCACAGTCAAGAAGCGGCTCTGAGCCCGCAAGCCACCGAGACCCAAGCCACGGAAACGCGGGTCACTTCAGGAGGCCGGGTCCCACGGCAGGGGGCGTCACCCCGCATACACCCAGCTCCAGCTCCTGGGGACAGCTCCCGCCTCTGTGGCATGAACAGAGACGCCTGACGACACCCTCGGTGCAGAAGATCCCGGGGGTCCGAGCACACGGCCAGGACTTGCATCTGTCCGGCTGTGCCAGGTCCCCGGCCCCAGAGCCAGGGCAGGCTGTGGCTGACAGGGACCACACGGCCTGGTGGACAAGCCCATGTCTGAGGGCTCAGCCGCCTGCCTCAACTCAGAGGCACTGACCCTGGGCAGCCCTCACAAGGCCACTCAGCAGCCCACTGACCAGGGCCATATCCCCTGAGCTGACCAGGGCTGTGTCCCTGTGTCCCGTGCACTGACCAGGGCCGTGTCCTCCGAGCTGACCAGGGCTGTGTCCCTGTGTCCCGTGCACTGACCAGGGCCATGTCCCCTGCACTGACCAGGGCCGTGTCCCCCGAACTGACCAGGGCTGTGTCCCTGTGTCCCGTGCACTGACCAGGGCCATGTCCCCTGCACTGACCAGGGCTGTGTCCCCCAAGCTGACCCAGGGCCGAGTCCCCCGAGCTGACCAGGGCCGTGTCCCCTGAGCTGACCCAGGGCCGTGTCCCCTGCACTGACCAGGGCCGTGTCCCCTGAGCTGACCCAGGGCCGAGCCCCCTGAGCTGACCCAGGACCAAGCCCCCTGCACTGACCCAGGGCCAAGTCCCCGAGCTGACCAGGGCCATGTCTGGTGGCCATCATAGCCTGGATGAGGGTCAGCCTCTGAGCGGGCTCCCAGTCCCAGGCACAGAGGCCACCTCCCTGTGTGCACAGCCCGAGAGACACGAGTCCCGCTGGACCTTGTGCTGGGCCCTGCACCGTGGACAGCAGGGCTCGGTCAAAGCCCAACTTGGAGAAGCCGACCTGTTCCCAGCTACCTCCCCCAGGCTGGGGACCCACTGGGTCTAGGGAGCTCCCGGGTCACTGGGGGTGAGGAGGCCCGAGGGCGGCGGGGCAGGGGGCTGGGCCGCCATCGTCCCAGCAGGACCTCGCTCACCTGCAGGGTGGGCGCCATGGCCAGGCCTCGGTTTACCTCCTCTGAATGATGAGGGTTGGGCCCTGTCCTCGTCTTCACAGCCTGGGGACACAGGCCCTGCCCCGCCTGGGAACTGTGGGAAGAGCTCCACAGGTGGACCTGGGGGCAGGCGCACCTGCACAGCCCAGCACCAGCCACCCTCCCGGCTCACCCCGGCTGCTCCCCAGGGTCGGGCCCCACAGTCAGCGGTGCAGCCACTCAAACCCAGAGGCCTGCTGCCCCCTGGCGGCCAGGAGGAGAACTCCAGGTCCCCTACTCCCCCCCCCCAGCCTGTGACTGTTGGGGGTTGGGGGGCTCACTGGGGGCCACCAGCCTGTCCATGCCCTCCCCACGGGTGCCCCTCCTGCCCTGGCCCAGGCCCCGCCCGTGGTGCCCAGTGAGAGCCCCTGTGTCTGCTCAGAGCAGCTGGGCGACAGCAAAGGTAGACAGAGTGAGGGCAGCCCCAGGGTGGCCCGGCAGGGCCTTAGGCACAGGAAGGGAAGGAGGAGGCCAGGATGGCAGCTGGGCTGCTGGGGACCACGTGGCACAGGTGGGCGTGGCCACACTCGAGGCATAGCACGCCCACTGCCCAGCCCACAGTGGATCCTGGCAGCCACCAGAGGCCATGGGGGCCGCCCTTGCTTCGAACAAGGTGGGGCTGCTCTGCCCTGGGGAGGAGCAGCCAGGCATCACGGCCCGGGGCAGTGACCGGGGTGTGGGACTGGAGCGGGGAAGGGGCTTGACTGAGGCTGTGGGCCAGGTCTCCGTCCAGAAGCAGGACCCGGACGGGGGCTGTGGGTGTCGAGAAGGTGAAAGCCGCCATGCCCAGTGCTGCCCGGGCCTCTGCCGTGTGGATCAAGGGCCACCGGTCAGCGAGACCTGGGGAAGGCAGAAGCCCACAGCTGGGCTGGACAAGGAGGGGGAAGTGGAGCCGAGGCCGGGACAGCGCAGCAGAGATGCGGGTGGGGAGGCGTCCAGCGCCGGGAGTTCAGTGCCCCTCCCCCAGGTCTCTCTGAGCACTGAGCCTGGGACGTGGCGGGGGAGAGGCGGCTGGGACCCCAACATCTGCATGTGAGGGCCCCAGGCACAGCCCTCCCCACACACAGGGCCGAGCCACGGGGAACCTCAGCAAACGAGGGTGCCGTGGGAGCCTCGTGCCGTGCGGAAGGCCCAGCGTGGACGCTCAGGCGGCACGAGGGGCCCACCCCACCCCCGCGAGCCTCGGGGCCTCTGCCGTGTAGCCCTGCGTGGCTGGGGACCCGCTGCCCATGGGGTCTCGGGAGTGAGACCAGGAATCAGCGGTCGCCAGCAGCCAGAGCGCTGGGAGGCCACGGGCAAAGCGGACGGCCATGGTGGGGCTCTCGGACACGGACGGAGCAGATTTGGAAGGGTGGGGGCAGCCACGGAAGTGAGGAATAATTTTTACTAAGTGAAACCCTAAAGGCAGCTGGTCCAGAGGTGTGGGGTGCAGAGGAAGGGATAGCACCGGCCTCGCCTGTGAGAGGAGAGCTTGCGTCCCGCACCTGCCGAGGACACGTGCGAGCTATGACACGTGTGATAAATGTGTCTCAGATATGACACGTGTGAGCTACATCATGTGAGATATGACACGTGTGAGCTATGACATGTGTGATACAATGTGTCTCAGATATGACACGTGCGAGCTACGTCATGTGAGCTATGACACGTGTGAGCTATGGCATGTGAGCTACGACACGTGTGAGCTATGATGCGTGTCAGATATGACATGTGTGAGCTACAATGCGTGTCAGATATGACACGTGTGAGCTACGACGCATGTCAGATACGACGTGACCGCAGAAGCAGCAGGTATCAGAGCAGCAGCGCTGAGACAGAAGTGCAACTCGAAGCTAAAAGTGGGTTTTGTGAAGAACATGAAACCAACGAACCTTGGAGGGAAGAGTTCCCGGTACCCGGACACCCGCGGGCGGGAAATCCGCTCTGGGCTGCCCACAGCTGGGGGACCGGCGGTAAATGGCCGGGTCCTCGGGAGACAACTCAGCCGCCGGTCGCGCCCTTGACGGGAGCACAGTCAGCTCCCGACAAACGGCACTCGGGTCTCCCCGGGGCGGAGCAGGGGACGTTCTGTGGCTGCTCCTGTGACCCCGGCAGGAAACATGGCAGGGGCCAGAGAGGCCGGACGGGCCGGCGCCGGGGCGCAGCGGGCAAAGCCCCGCCTGCAGTGTCGGCATCCACAAGGGCACCGGCTCGAGTCCCGGCTGCTCCACTCCGATGCAGCTCCGCGTCAATGACCTGGGAGAGCAGCGGAGGACGGCCAGGTGCTGGGGCCCCTGCGCCCCTGCCCCTGGCTCCCAGCTCCAGCCTGGCCCAGCCCGGCCTTTGCGGCCATCTGGGGAGTGAGCCAGTGGATGGACGACCTCGCTCTCTCTCCAGCCCCCAACTCTACTTTTCAAAATAAACAAATAAATCTTTAAAAAATCAAAACCTGAAATGCAATGGCAGACGTGGGGCCCCACCCCAGCCCCTGGAGCAGCGGGCAGGGAGGGGTGGGTGTTCCGGGGAGGACCTGGACAAAGGCGGGCCCTGGGCCTGGCCTCCCCCTCCTTCCCCAGGAGCTGCACTCCAGGGCTGGGTGGAGGTCTCTCCCGAGACCTCACCCCAGAAGGAGCCACCCACATCCTGGCGCCCTGCTTGACCTTTCACCTTTCACCCTCAGGACACACCCCAGAGGAAGCTGGGGCGCCCCCAGAGCTGGGGGCCAGAGCGAGGCCAAGCCCCAGCTGCTGAGCTGCGACAAATGGCACAGGAAGCGTTTGTGACCCGGGCTGGCGACGTCCAGGGCTGGCGGCGGCCTCTGGGAATTCGTGGGGGCGGGCTTGGGGATGCTGGCATTTTCTCTCCGGTAAGTGGGCTTACCACCTGCTGGCTGCCCTGTGAGGACCGCCCCCACCGGACAGATGCAACCAGACCAGAAAGGCCGAGTGCCTGGCTGGGCAGACACCTTCGGGGCCAGGTGTGCACTGGACGGCACCAGCGGTGACCACGCCTCAGTAGAACGCAAGGGCAGCCTGGTCACCAGCCTGGTCCTGTCCACCACGCCCGCTGGGCGCAATCTCCCAGGAAGCCAGCAGGGGGCGCCATCAGACCAAAAAGGCCGCCTCTCCCTGCAGCTTGGGGGGGGGGACTTCACTTCAAGACTTGTAGAGGGGCCCAACGCTGCCGGCATCAGGGAGGCCCCGCCCTGGGATGCCCACCCAGGTCCACCCAGCCCTCTGCCCCTCCAAGGTCATGGACTAACTGGTGGAAGGCACCCAGCCAGTCCAGAGCCAGGCCCTGCCCTGGAGGGAGAGCTGGGGGAAGCGCCCCCCCACAGGGCATCGGAGGCCCCAGCGCTTTCGAAAGCACTTCTCCAGCCCCCTGCTCTTCCAATACAGGCCCCGCCCTGTCGTGGCTCCAGTGGTCCTGCAGGCCCCACCCCGGCTGCTGTCCCTCCACGGCCCCCACCTGGCCCCTTGGCCACCCACCCACCCAGCAGACCTGGCCAACCGCCACGGCCTCCACACCCAGCAAGCACTCCACCAACTGCCCATCTGTGTGCCAGACACCTGCTCACCCTCCCACAAAGAAGCACCAGCACACAGGTCCCCTCCCTCTGCTGTCCTCTCCTGGGGGCACCTGGAGGATGAGGGGCCGAGGGGCTGTGCCAGGGTCCCACAGGGGGCCGGGTGGAGGTGCCGCCTCTGGGGGAGCCCCCAGCTCCCTTTTGTCCCCTGACTCTGAGAGGGGTGGCCCATGCCCGGCGCATGCTCACCACCCCACTGCTTCCCCAGGAAGGGCTGAGAGGGGGTGGCACCCTGGGGACTCTGGGAGCAGGGTGACAAAGAGCAGGGTCTCAGGGAGGGGTCTCAGCCTCCACTCCCCCGGGGGAGAAGCCCCCACTTCGCTCCACCTGTTAGGCAGCTGGGCTCTAGTCCCCGCCTCCCCTCCCCAGGGACTCCGCCCACCCTCACCGGTTGTGTTGCACAAGGGGCCGGGGTGGGAGGAGGGGATGGATCTCCAAATCCACACCAGGAACCTGGCTGACTCCGCGCGGGGCCCCCTGTAGGGAGTTCAGGGGTGCGACACAAGCCAGGGGTAAGGGACCCACCACAGTCTCCCAGCCCCAGGTGTGCCCCACCCCGAGCCACAGATCCCTGCCCTCCAAGAGGAGGCCTGGGGAGGCCCCGGGGCGGGCGGCCCTTTCACCGAAATTATAAAGAGCTTGATCCCGAAGCCCCAGCCCACCTCGAATCACCCCACTGAGCACACACCTGTCCCGCGCTCCGCGCCCGCAGCGTCCGGGTGTGCGGCTAGCTTCCCGCTCCGGGCTGGGGGACCAGGCCGAGCGACGCGGGAGCGCAGTGGGGACGCGAGCGTTTTGAGGCGGCGGCCCCGGGGGACGTGGCGAGGCAGGCGAGGCGCCCGCGAGGCCGCTCGATCCGCGCGCTCGGAGCAGAGGCCGTGGCCAGCGCCCCTCTGATTGGGCGGCCGCGAGGTCCCAGGGGGCGCCTCCGCGGCTTAAACGCGAAGCGGGGGCGGAGGGGAGCTAAAGCCCGCCCCCGGGCCGGGCCCTGCGCGCCGCGGCGGGGAGGGAGGACGCGGAGGCCGGCGCTGAGGCTCCGGGACCGGCAGAGCGCGGGACGCGCCCGCTGAGCCGGGCCATGGCCGAACTCAAGTCGCTGTCGGGGGACGCGTACCTGGCGCTGAGCCACGGCTACACGGCGGCGGGCCTGGCCTACGGGGCGGCCCGGGGGCCCGAGGCGGCCCGCGGCTACTGCGCGCCGGGCCCGTGCGGCGACCTCCCCGCGGCGCCCGCGCCCCGCGCCCCGGCCGAGAGCAGCGGCGAGCAGAGCGGCGACGACGACGCCTTCGAGCGGCGGCGGCGGCGGCGCGGGCCCGGGGGCGCGGCGGACGCGCGGCGGCGGCCCCGGGAGCAGCGCTCGCTGCGGCTCAGCATCAACGCGCGCGAGCGGCGCCGCATGCACGACCTCAACGACGCGCTGGACGGGCTGCGGGCCGTGATCCCCTACGCGCACAGCCCGTCGGTGCGCAAGCTGTCCAAGATCGCCACGCTGCTGCTGGCCAAGAACTACATCCTCATGCAGGCGCAGGCGCTGGACGAGATGCGGCGCCTGGTGGCCTACCTCAACCAGGGCCAGGGCCTGGCCGCGCCCGTCGCCGCCGCGCCCCTGGCGCCCTTCGGCCAGGCCGCCGCCGTGTACCCGCTCTCGGCGGGCGCCGCGCTGGGGCCCTGCCCGGACAAGTGCTCCGCTTTCTCCGGGGCGCCCTCGGCGCTCTGCAAACACTGCGCCCAGAAGCCGTGACGGCGCCGGCGTGCCCGCCCTCGCGTTTGCGTTACCCCGGTGGCCGTCGCCGCACCCAGGCCCGGAGGTGGCCGCCGACCTCACTTCCAACAGCTGCGCGACCGACGATTAGGGGCGGCGGGAAGCGAGCGGCCCGCCCAGGCACTGGACGCAGCCGGCGCTCTGGGCTCTGGAATCCGCGCCAGGGAACGCGCTGCGGCCGCTGGGCACCCCTCCCCACATCCGCTGGGCGTTGCCGAGGCGCGGGGGGGGGGGTGCTCCTGTCCAGGGATGCGGGCCGCGAGGGGTCCAACATGCGCCTTGGGGCACCGCCGCCCACCGCCCAAGAGAAGACCCGGACGGTGGCCCTGTGACGGCGTGGAGCGCGCGGACTGAGCGGGCACAGAGCACGGCCGGGCCCGCCGACTGCGTCCGCCTCCCCGGCCCGCGTCGCCGGTCACCTGCGTGGCCGCGGTGCGCCGGACCCGATCCTGCGAAGGAGCTGCGCAGGATGCGGGAGACGCGGGAGGGGGAGCGCCTCGGATTCTTCCAAGCCTACGTTTGCTCCTTGTGCGTCCTCGCCAGGATCGTCCAGAAGCCTGCAGGACTTCCCCCAATCCAACCAGACTCCCCCACCTGGAGCTGCGGGGACACGCCTGGCGCGTCCTCCTCCTGAGGGGCCGTGCACAAGGGTCCTGCGCCCCGCGCCCGCTTGGCCTTGGAGGGTCCGCGGAGGGCCAGGTCCAGTCCAGGGACAACAGAAAGCCCCCTCCCACCAACCGCCCCGCGTTTCTGGGAAGGAGGCCGGGCCATGGTGAGTACCGGCAGTGGCGGCGTCTCCTCTAGGGTCGGTGTGGGATCTATCGCTTGGCGCAGCCGGGTCCGCCGGCGTGGCCAGGGAGGAGCTGTCCGGGGCTTGAGCCGAAGCTCCAGGAACCGGATCTCTGCTGTGCTAACGCGGCCGCCGGAGTTAGAGCGCTTCGTGTGCGTGAAGGCGGCTCAGAACCCTTTTGTGCTTGCGAAATGAGTGCGGTGAATCTGCCCAGGACGACCTCGCCCCGTGTGGGTCTCTGCTTTCTCCAGGCGGCGCCTGCACCTGCGGCCCCCGCGGCGGGGCAGGGACAGGGATGTTGGTTCAGTTCTGCAAGTTGCTTATCAAACTGGCAGCACGGCGCTTCTCCGGTCCGGCCGCTTCTCCCTGAATCCGGAGTGCTGGTGCGTTGATATTCAGAAGCAAGCACTGGCTTTCAGCGTATTTTTCAGAAGTGATACAATTAAATCTCAGTGGCGAATTCAATAGTGTGCGTTTGTGACAGAATCCACAGCTCCAGTGTCATCTCCCCCGCCGGCTTCTGCACCAGACCCGGGCCCTGAGCTGGGCCTGGGAGCTCCCGGCTCAGCGCCCGGCTCAGCGGCGGAGGGCGCTGAGGGGCCAGGCTGTCCCCTCCCCGTGTGGCACGAAGCCGCCCACTCCCCGGAAGCTCTTCCCCGACGCACCGCACACACAGAGCTGTTTGCCCGCTGTCCTGTGTGCCCTCGGCTGCGGTGCAGTGCGTTCCCAGCAGCCGGCCCCTCCTAGAGCCGCCGGCTGTGGGCTGTGCAGCCCCGCGGCTTCTGCTTGTGGAGAGCCGTGAGGTCAGTCCATGCCGTGGCTCGGGTCTACGCCGCCGGCTTCCTGCTCGGAGACCCTCCCCCGTGCTAGTGTGCTGGCTGCAAGCGCCTGAGGGGCCTGGCTGCCTCTGCACTACGGCTGGGTGCTCTTGCAGGTGCCCACAGAGCCCTTCGTCACCACGCATCCACCAAGCCGCCAGGAGCCAGTGTTTCGACACACCAGGGAGAGAGCTAAATGGGAGAGGGCTTTGGGGCAGCTGGGACGAAGCTGCCCACTGGACACGCTCCCCGCAGGCTCCCCCGGGCCTGGATGTGCAAGGCAGCCTCTGGGCTGTGGTGACACCTTGCCCTGTGGGCCAGCATACGCCGTGCTGACACGAAAGGGGGTTTGCCTTTCAACCTCCCTAGCCGCCACATAGATGCTGAACACAAGCAGGTGAGATCGGCTTTCAGTGTTAGCTCATTTTTGTCCCAGCAGCCCCAGGCAACGGCGTCTCAGCATCAGCCGACGTCTTCATGTCGTGGATGAGACCTTGCACCCTCGCTGGTTCAAGGCTTCAGAACCCACACGTGCCCTGCACACGGCCTGGCTCCGTCCAGGTCGTGTCCAGGCCACTGCAGAAAACACCCCCCAAGGGCCCTCAGTGGCTTCCCAGGAGCCGCCCGCCACCCCGGGGGTCCCAGAAGCTCCTCACACTTGCTCCGCTTCCAGGCTGGGCTCCCTGCACTGTCTCAGTGCAGCCGAGGCCGAGAGCCTCCATCAGTGGGGTGGTAGCCACCTACCTGCTGGCTCCACAAGTGGTCCAGCCTCACATTGGCCAACCACACCCAAGCGCAGGGGGCAGCAGGCTTGAAGGGGGATCCCAGGAGGTGGCCTTGGGCCTCCTTCACCCCTGTGGGGCCTCTCCTGTTGAACAGGCAGCTCACAGACCCCGCCCCCGCTGCTCCTGGCTCCCAGGAGTCCCAGGAGTCCCCTGCGGGGGGGCAGAGACCAAGGTCCCACACCGTCTCCACTCACTTCTGCCGGCGGCTCTCCCCAGGGCTCCCCCAGCTTGAAGGCGGGACAGGGAGTGGCACGGAGCGGAGACAAAAGCGGGGACTCCCTGTGCTCCTTCCTTGCAAACACCCGAGTTCCTCTTGGCTGTCGCCCTGGCACCCGCGCCTGCCTACCTAGCCTGCACAAAACCAAACAGCGTGAAGCGGGTTTGCTGGTTGATCTGGCCAGGCACAGCGGCCACTGTGGTGCCCAAGACACTTTGCACCCAGCCCGGAAACTCCTTGGCCTCCAGTCCCAGGCAGGATGGCTGATGGAGCCCCCCAGGGCTGGGCCCGCCCCCTGGGCCTGCCCCCCCCCCCCCCCCCGGAGGAAGCCCTGCCGCTGTTGGCTTCCCCCTGCTTGTACGGCACACCCCATCCCAAGGTCAGGGCCGTGTCTCCAGTGGCCAGAAGCCCTGAGGAAGTGCCGTCTGCCTCCCGGGGAAGCTGCTGAGCACCGGGCCCAGAGCTGGCTTCACCAGACCTGCGTCCAGCTGGGGACCGTGACCCAGGAGGCCCCTCGAGGACAAAGCCTTCCTCAAAGGGCGGGCGACATGCACACATCTCCCTGCTGGCCCATGGAACTCAACGGCAGCCGCCCAGCGGCAGCCCTGAGCCCCGGTTAATCCAGCACAGGGCGATTACAGCAATTTGATAATGTGAATTTGTTTGTGATACGTCCCTCGTCTTTAATCGCTCTGCGCACCCCCATTCGAAGGGATGGGGACGGGGGAGGGGAGGGATTTGCGACGTATTAACTCATTTCTGCAGCAACTGGCTCTCCGAGCTGGGGACCTCGGCGCAGGCTCCATCCCGGAGGGCTGTGTTCTGCAGCCAGGGTGACCGCGTGTGCACGCAGGAGCAACGCCCGGGTCCCTGTTTCTGCCAGCAGACACCGTGCAGCCTCAGGGACTCGTATGCACATAGAAAACCCGCTCTGGGTAGCTGGGGAGGTGGAGTTATCCTGGAGGTTGTGTGGAGGGGAGGGTGCTTGTGTAGTGGCAGCTGCATTGCCCGGACAACGCCAGCCCTACCTGAGTGAGGCTGCTCCCCAGCCGCACATGGATGGTTGTAGCTGTCCCAGCAAGGCCTCCACAGATGGGGCCCAGAGGCTCTGGGCAGCCACCAAGCGTCCTCTGAAGCCTCCCTGAGCTCGGGCATCCGGAGCTGTGCCCATGCCCCTGTGGGGCTTCCTGCTTTCTGGCCATGGACAGCACGGGAGCCACAGCATCCCAAGAACAAGTGTGACCGCCTGCATGTCCCCCGTGGTGTGGGCAGAGCCACGACAGCCCCCGAACCCGCCCAAGGCCCTCGCGTGTGTGGCCAGTCCCTCTGAGCACTCCGTGGGTGTCCCAGGGGCTGGAGCAACCGTCTGAGGGACAGTGGTGACCAGGCTGCTGACTGGAGACCTGGACGAGCTCGTCCTGTGGCCCCAGCGTGGAGGGTCTGCGGCGCTGGGAGCATCGCAGCCACACGGAGAGACGTTTACTTCTCTGCTGAGGAACGTGCGTCTCAAAGCAACCAAACCCTCGGCAGGCAGCAGGGCCGGCCCGCGGGGGCTGAGTCCCCAGCACTGCGTGCCCCGCCCTGCAGGGGCTCCCCCCAAGCCCTGCCCCTGGTGCTCCCCGTTCCCCACCTGCTCATCCCCCTCCCTCCTCTGCAGCAGCTTTGGGAGGAACAGGAGGTTCTGCACCACACCCATCCTGCCTGGGCTGCCGGGTCCCCAGCCACCGCCACGCTCCTGCAAAGGTGCCATGTGCAGCTGCCGATCGCAGGCCCCGTCACTGCCCCTGGCTCGGGGACACCTGGCTGGCCCTGGGAGAACTGAGTGGCCACTGCTGACCAGCCTCAGGCCAGCTGGACATCAGGCAAGAACAAATCTGGGTGATCTATGTGCTCTCATCCCGGACACCCCTGCATGTGTGTGTGGAGGGGTGCATACACGTGTCCTTGTGTGGGGTAGCTGTGCCCCGTGCCTGTGTGTTGTATGGTGTGAGTGTGGTGTGTGTATACGCATGTGCCCCGTGCCTGTGTGTCTGCACTGCGGTGTTCATCTGTGCATACATGTGTGTGCACACACGTCGTGCACCTGCACCTACATCTTGTGCATGCTTGCATTGTCCTGGGTGTAGTGTGTACGTGTGTGACTCAGTGTTTGTGTGCACATGCATCTGAAAGCAGGTGGCCCTCTGTGCAGGCCAGAGAGGACAGCCGTGTCCCCTGGGTTCAGGAGGACAGGGCCACACCTGGGATTGGGTCTGCAGGGAGGGGTCACAAATTAGGTGAGGGGGGCTGTTTCCTGAGCTGTGGTCTGTGCCTGAGTCCCAACTTCTCGCCCCCAGACACCTCCCCCCAGCCTGGCTGCCCCTCCCCATCCCCAGCCTGCTGCCCCTCCCCCTGCTCCCTGTCTGGCTGCTGCCCCTCTGTCCCTCAGGTTCCTCGGTGGCCAGAAGGGAGCCGCTCGTGTGGAGCTGGGGAGAGGGGTGAGGGGCTGCAGGGTGGACTCCGGGACCCCTGGCGGCTAGGGGAGCTCGGGGCGGGCTCAGCGGTGGCCGTGCACAGACGCGGGTGGGGTTTAAACCGTCGCGCTCACTGGTGATGCACACAGTTTCTTTAAAAAGGAACCAAAAATAAAAGTCTAAAAATAACAGCAAAAGGGAAGCTTGCGGACAGTGCGGGAAGCTTGCGGACAGTGCGGGAAGCTTGCGGACAGTGCGGGACCTGTGGCTGCTTCTCCCCGTGTCGGAACGCGCAGGGGGTTTCGCGAGGATCTGGTCTGGCTGAGCGGCCTGACCACAGGGTGCGTGGGAGGGAGGGAGTGTCCAGCGCCCAGAGCCCACCGCCCACCGCCAGCCCCTCACCCCGCCCCTGCTCCATGGATTACAGCCGGCAAACAAAGGCAGGGGTCCTGGGCCGGCTCCCGCCAACCCTGAGGGCAGAGAGCTGCTGGGGGCCCAGTCCAGCAGAGGCCAAGGCCATGCTCCCCTGCCCGCTGAACAGGGGTGCGTCCAGGCGCCACCACAGTCCATGTGGTCCACACGGGAAGCCCTGGGTGCTGACCACAGCAGGCGCTGCCGCAGGACAGTTGGCTGGGCCTTCTGCACGTGTGGGCGGCCCGGAGCCACGTGAGCCACGCAGACCACAGCACAGCTGCCCCCCTGCCCCCAGCAGGACGATCGTCCCCCGTGGGTCTGTGCTTCTCTGGGTCAAGGGAACAGAGTGGCCGCCCGGCCCTGCCGTCAGCGGTGCACAGAGCGGTGCACAGAGCGGTGGAGGCAGCTCACACGTTAGAAGCCAGGAGGAGGGGCCAGCGCTTGTGACCCCAGCATCCCACTGGGCGCCAGTTCAGGTCCCAGATGCTCCACTTCCGATCCAGCCCCCTGCTCAGCTTCCTGGAAGGCACTGGAGGACGACCGAGTGCTTAGGCCCCAGTACCCACGTGGAAGGCCAGGGTGGAGCTCCTGGCATCAGCCTGGCACAGCCCCAGCTGTTGCAGCCATTTGTGGAGTGAACCAGCGATGGAAGACCTCCCTCTCTCCCTCTCTGTAACTCTGCCTTTCAAATAAATAATTTAAAAACAAACACAAAAAAATCAAAGCAGAAGCCAGGAGGTGGAGAGCGGGGCCCCACCGACAGTCAGGGCCAACATTTGCTGTAAAAGTCCCATGGGAGCCCTGTCACGTTGGGCGATGATAACGAGGGGCCGGGGCGGAGGAGGGGAGGCCCCAGGGAGACCCCTGGAGCTCAAACCCAGCGCAGAAAGCCGGCGGGGGCAGCCCCATATGCAGGGTGTGCAGCCGAGAAGCCACACAGCAATAAGAATGCACCCAGACCAGCGATGCCAGGAATCCCAGCTTGTGGGATGGGGGCGGCGGGGGGGGGGGGGCAGCTCCTCCTCTTCCTCAAGGCCTTGGAGGCTGGGCTGGGTGGAGGGGCCCCTCCTCCCGGGACCACCCAGCTTCTCCCGGGTGTTCGGGTGTTGGTGTTTGTCTGTAACCCGAGAGGCAGCCCCTGAGCGATGCCCCGGGCGCCCCGTGGCAGGCCCTGCTGTCTGGGGAACTCCGGGGCCCAGGACTGGACGCCATGGCGGGGGCGCCGGTGGGGGCTCCCCCGGCCTCACGAGTGAATCTTGCAATTTTCGTTCCCCTGAGCTGGGCCCGAATCTGCGCCGCTTTAATCCACACGCGCGGAGTGTAGAGCAGCAGACGCGGTGGGCGAGGCTGGGGGGCTCCAGGGCAGCTTCCAGATGGTCCGGGCAGCGGCCCCGGCCAGGGGAGCATTGACCCACAAACCCGGCCGGCTGCTGCGCACGGCACACACACTAACACAGCAAACCCCACCCACACGCACTAACACAGCAAACCCCACCCACACGCACTAACACAGCAAACCCACCACCACGCACTAACACAGCAAACCCCACCCCACACACACTAACACAGCAAACCCCACCCACACGCACTAACACAGCAAACCCACTCACACACACACTAACACAGCAAACCCCACCCCACACACACTAACACAGCAAAACCCACCCACACGCACTAACACAGCAAACCCCACCCACACGCACTAACACAGCAAACCCCACCCCCACACACTAACACAGCAAACCCCACCCACACGCACTAACACAGCAAACCCACCCACACGCACTAACACAGCAAACCCCACCCACACACACTAACACAGCAAACCCCACCCACACGCACTAACACAGCAAACCCCACCCACACGCACTAACACAGCAAACCCACACATGCACACACATGCACATCTGTGCACATTCCCACACACATGCGCACACACCTCTACACACGTGCACACGTATTGTACACGTGTATGTGCACACACCTACACACGTGCACTCCGTATGCACGCATGCACACACATCCCCCGCACACAGGTGCACACTTCCCTGGGACGCTTGCTGTCCGAGGCAGGACGAGGGTCTGATCGGGTGCTGTTGCCCTGTCCCCACCCTGGGAGCAGAACCCGTTGGTGTCCAGGAGCAGAGGCTGCACTTCCCGGGCGGGGACCTGTCCCAAGGCTGCAGGCGAGACAGACGGAGCAGCGACCCCAAGCGGTCACCAAGGGCTGGGAGGTGGCTCAGCCACACCCACCCGGTGGGAAGTGGTGCAGGCCCTGGGCACACAGACTGCTCCCGAGCTGGGCAGGCAGTGAGGGGCTGGGCTCCCTGCAGGCTGTGACTTCCATCTTACAGAAGGGAACGCACGTGGCCTGAGGCAGTCCTGGGAGGAGACGAGGTCCCGGGGGGCCGCAAGGGGCACTGGGGCGGCCCCCGACACACCTGTGTGCTCCGGTTGTCTCCGTGCTGCCACGAACACTCTTCCATGTTTTAAAGTCGTGTCGGTCTATTTGAGAGGCTGAGACAGAGACAGAGACAGAGATCTTCCATCCGCTGGTTCCTCCCCCAGTGCCTGTGACAGCTGGGGCTGCGCCAGGTCAGCACCAGCAGCTGGGAACTCAGTTCCGGTCTCCCTGTGCAGCAGGGACCCAAGGACTCCACCGTCAGGGTATCCGCGACGGGCGGAGCAGCCCCAGACGCCCCCACAGGTGTCCTCGAAGGACAGACCCAGCAGAGGGGACAGTGAGGCGAGAGACGTGGCCACCACAAGGCGAGAGGTGAGGGTTCTCCCCAGAGCCCCGGACACCTGGACCACGAGAGCAGCCGTGTCTGTGGCGCGTGGCGATAGTGGCCCTGGACGCTCCCACAGGGGGATGGGGAGGCTGCGACTCCTATCTCCTGGGGGAGGGCAGCCGGGGGCGACGTGTCCAGTGTCCTCTCAGCTGTGGCACTGGACCGCATCCTCCACACCCAGTGCACGCACGGGGCCCACCCGAGAGCCGCGGAGGGACTGGCGGAAGGCACCGGAAGCTCTTCCTCGCACAGGTACAGGGTGTTCCCGCCCAGCGCCGGGCACGGGGTCAGGACCACACTGCTGCCTGCGGTGTCCTGCCTGCCGTCCCCGTGGACGGCCCCAGGGCGGGCAGTGCCCGCCACAGCCTCTGAGTTCAGCAGCTCGTCTCACCCTGCAGGACAAGCGGATTAACCTCCGGGCGAAGGGGGCCGGGGGTGATGGTGCAAGAACTTGGCGGGGGGCCCTGCCGGAAACAGCACCGGGGCAGCCCTGCGACGGGAACTCCAGAAGCACCACACGGGCCACCCCAGTCACCCCCCACACGCAGTCACCCCCATACGTAGTCACCTTGCACACATGCAGTCACACAGCGTCTGCGGCCCAGGGCCTGACTCCAGCACGACGCATCTCCACTGTCCTCTCTGGGTTCCGGGCTGTCTCTGTCACTTGAGCTCCACCTGTCCCCTAAGCCCCGCCTTCAGTGCCCGTCACTCAGGGGCAAGGGGCTGGTGCACCCAGGGCTGCACCAGGTATGCCAGTCTGCAGGGAGCATGCATCGTGTCCTGGCAGGCGTGGCGGCTCTCAGCCCCCAGCAGGTGCCCCTCAGTGCAGGGCCCCACCCACAGCTCTGCCACATGCCTCTCACCCCCTGCGGCCATCTTTCATTGCAGTCATAAACATCGTGTTAATTAACATAACGGGTAAGCGGTGGTAACGACTCTGTCACAGGTGTGGCCACTGGGGCCCGTCTGAAAACAGATACTGCAGGCACGGACGCTGAATTCAGAGCAGGGGTCCCCTGGGAGCCCCAAATGCCCCCCGAGTCTGGCTTGGCCTGAGGGGACCAGGACAGCTCCGGCAAGATGGGGCCCAAAGCCTGCGCCAAACCTCTGGCCACCTGGGGTACTGCTCTCTGAAACGCGTCTCGGTTCCCAACTGGGCTGCAGCACACCAGAGCCCCAGGCTTGGCCCCGGGGCCCACAGACCCCACCCGGGGTGGGATTGCCCCAGGCTCAGACTTGGGGAACCGGTTCGCAGGCTGTTTTGAGGGTGGATAATCCCGTTCCAGGGACTCAATGGGTTCTTCTCCCATGAAAATCAATGTCCCAGCCAGCCACCTTCACCCCCGCCCCAGGGCCTTGGAGCGGTGCCCCCTGCAGGCTGCGACCTCCGAGGTGGGGGCAGTGTCCTCCAGCAGCCGCCCTGCTCGGCCAGCGGGCACCAGGAGGCTCCCGTGGGTCGGGAGGCCCCTTCTCCTCCCTCTGAGATGACCCGACGTGACCCCAGGAGACTCCGGGACGCGAGGCAATACTGCGCTCTGAGCTGGGCCAGGCATGCACCCAACAGCCCAGTGTGTGTGGATGGCCGAGATGCGGCAGCGCGGCCTTGCCTGTGCGCTTGACCAGGGCCTCACCGAGCGGGGTCACCTCCGCTCTCACACTGCAAAGCCGAGAAGACGGACGTCTCCACTCGCCCACGGGGAGCGTGGGTTCACGCCAAGCCCCGCCCAGCTCCAGGATCCCTGCGGTCCCTCCTTGGCCCCAGACCCCAGGGCTGAATGTGTCCATGGCTGCCTGCAGGAGCAGAGGACGTGGGTGTGGCCATGCTTCCCACGGCGCTGCCTGGCCCTGCTGTCTGCCAGGCCCGAGTGGCCAGGCCCTGAGGTCAGCGCATCCAGGGGGAGATGAGAACACCACAGGGCACGGCGGAGCGAGAAGGGGTGCCTGGCTCCGTGGGTGGACCCTCCATGCCGACTGCAGCCCGGCCTGGGTGTCACTCATTCTGACGGGCGTTGGCTCAGGTCCTCCTCAGCCTGCTGGGGAGGGGCCGGGCCCAGCCTCCCCCACCTCCCTGGAGCCTCCGTCCCCTCTGGGGCCTTCTCTTCCGCCCTCTGCATGGGAGCCAGCAGAGACCCCCACAGCTGCTCTCCCACCAATGAGGGGCAGCCAGTGCCTCCAGCGGCCCTGCCCTGTCCCGCCTCCAACCCAGCCCCGGCTCAGGCCCACAGCTTCCTGTGCGGGGAGGGAGCCCCAGCCGGACAGACGGACGTGGCAGCTCAGCTCCGTGCGTGTCAGGGCGCAGGCGGCGACAGATGGGCCGGGCGCTCCTGGGCAAACCCCCAGCCCCAGCCCGGAGCCCAGGACGCTTTAATTTCGCACGCTTGCCTCGGGGCTTGTTTTCAATTCCCTGGCACCAAGGGCCCGGCTTTTATCAGCCCCGCGCCTGCAGCACTTTGTTAGCTTGGACATCTGGCCTCGCGTTTAAAACGTTTTTTATTTGCTGAAATATTTAGCGCGTGGCAGGGGGGTGCAGAGCTGGGGCCGGGGCTGGCGCGGTATGTGGGCACAGCCAGCCCCTCCAGCAGAGAGCTGCAGACCCCACGCGGGCCACCCAGGCCAGCACAGGGGAGGGCGGGCGTGCTGGGGGAGCCCTCTGATTTGCCTTGCTCAGGGGCACAGCGAAGGCCCCACCCCAGCCCCATGCCGAAGCATTGGAGACCAGAGGCCCAGGACACCTGCAGCCCGTGTCGGGGGAGCGTCTGGGGTCGAGTCCCACCTCCGCCTCAGATCTGCTTCCTTCAGTGCACACCTCCCTGGGGGGCAGCAGCAGTGGCCCAAGAGCTTGGGCCCCTGACACCCACATAGGAGACCCGGGTGGAGCCCCCGACCCCCGTCTTCAGCCTGGCCCAGCCCCGGCTGTTGCAGGCACTGGGGGTGTGACCCAGCTGACAGACGATCTCTCTCCCTCTCCCTCCCTCCCTCCTTCCCTCCCTCTTTCTATCCCTCTCTCTGTTACTTTGCCTTTTAGATAAACGTAAATAAATGACTGAGCTTTCCAAACAGAGGGTCACTGAGGACCAGGTACCTGCCTGCGGCAGCCGAAGACAAAATCAGCCCAGACACACAGCAGCTAAGGAGCTGTCCACACCACGGCCCATCTCCCGTGGACAAGCCGGACATGCGTGAGGCGGGGTCACGGCTGCTCCCGGATGAGCCCTGGGCACGCCACACGCTCTGAGCGCAGCAGATGCCCTGAGCACGTGTCCTGTGACCCCATCTTTGAGGGAGCTGCAGGGGGCAAGCCCACAGCGGGGGCAGCGGGTGACGGTGTGTAGAGCCGGGGCCACTGGAACTGCCCGTGGGTGTGGGCTGTGTTTGGACGTGGACAGAGGCGGTGGCTGCACGTGCTGTAGGTGTGCCCCAGCTGCCGAGTACGCGCGGTGTCGTGCCCTGCAGATGCCTGGACCCCGACTCAGAGGCTCACCGTGCACTGGGCTCGCTGACCCCAGGGCCCTGCAGCCCGGCTGCCTTGCTGCGGGCACCACAGGAACCAGTTGACTCAGCCTGGGCACAGAGCTCCCTGGAGGGGCGGTTTGCTGGGGTGGACATCAGAGAAGGTGGAAGACCCCACCTGGCTGGAGCAGAGGTCAGAAGTCGAGAACCGGCAGATGGGTGGGGGCTCTGGGCTTTGGCCCAGCCTCTCCAGGCTTGGAAAGCCACTCTGTGAGCAGGTGCCAGGCCCCAGGTGCCCCCACTGGGAGGGCCCACCACGGGTGCTGTGGCAGGAGTCACCTCGGGGTTCCTCACCAGGGGCTGAGGCTCAGAGCCCCCCGGCCCTGTTCAGAAAAACCCAGGGATGCAGCCTGCATGTGCCATTAAGTTGTGGTCGCTCAGAATGGCTCGGTCACCAGCCTCCTGCTGGGCCCACTCTGACCCTTGGAGCCTCTGGAAGCCAATTCCAGAATACAGGGGCCACATATGCCTGAGTTATCCAAAGCCAGGAGCCAGGTGCTTCATCCGGGTCTCCCATGTGGGTGCAGGGGCCCAAGCACTCGGGCCATCCTCCACTGCCTTCCCCGCCACAGCAGAGAGCTGGACTGGAAGAAGAGCAACTGGGACTAGAACCCGGGGCCATATGGGATGCTGGGCTGCAGGTGGAGGATTAGCCAAGTGAGCCACGGCACCGGCCCCGTGATGACTGCTGCCCTGCAGCCTGGGAGGACCGGAGACACCACAGGAGGTGGAGTTGAGGGGGGCTGTGGCTGGGGCCGGAGCTAGGGGCAGGGCCGTGGGCTGGGCGTGGGGTGGAGGTACTGTGGGAGGCGGTGCTGGGAGCAGGGTGGGCAGGGGAGGGCTTCATTTCTATTCGGCCTGAGCACTCTGTGTCCCCAGACTCCAGGTCCACAGGGAGGACTTGGCCCTTGACAGAGGACACGGGAGGACACGGGATGCCGCTCACCTGAACTCTGGGACTGCAGGCTCCGGCCTCTGCCTCCAACAGCTCACAAGCCTCTGAGCCCTTGGGAAGCTGCCCTCTGCATCCACCTGCCCAGGCCTGCGGCGTGGAGAGCTCCCCTCTCCCCGGGCCAGGCTACCGGGAAGGCCTCAGGGACACCGCCATGGTGGATCAGCTGGGCCTGGAGGGACAGATTCTGACCTGGGGAGACATGAGTCCTCTGGCCCAGGGCTGGCAGCCATGGCCACACGCAGGACACTGCTGGGCGGAGGTAAAGAGGGGGCTGAGGACTTGGGGCACAGCCTGTGTCCCTGTCCCACCCCAGAGGACGGCCTGTGTCCGTGTCCCACCCCAGAGGACGGCCTGTGTCCCTGTCCCACCCCAGAGGACGGCCTGTGTCCGTGTCCCACCCCAGAGGATGGCCTGTGTCCGTGTCCCACCCCAGAGAGGATGGCCTGTGTCCGTGTCCCACCCCAGAGGACGGCCTGTGTCCCTGTCCCACCCCAGAGGACGGCCTGTGTCCATGTCCCACCCCAGAGGACGGTCTGACATGAGAACCTTCATGCTGTTGCTGGGGGCCACAAGCAGTGTCCCCACACTCAGCCCCTCCAAGCCTCCCATAGGCCCAGCCCCCGGCCCCCAGGGCCTGCTCCCTGTCCCAATGGAGCTTGGGCCCAGGCCCCTGCCCGCTCTAGGCCTGCCCACCCTCCTCCTGGTGGCTGCCTGCACCCACTTCCCGCAGGTTCTGGGAGACAGCTCCACACCACCCCACGGACCCTCTCAGCCCTCGTGCCACAACGTCAGAAGGTTCCAGAGGCTTCTGGGAGCTGACTCATCTGACCTCACGCCAGGAGCTGACTGGTGCCCTGACACCGGCCTTTGCGCAGGAGCCCGGGGTGCCCTCCCCACCTCCCCGCCCTGACAGCCCCGGAACCCCAGCCTCAGCCAGCACGGCTGGTTCCTGCAGCTTCCCGAGCTGGGCGGACGCCTGGACCTCCTCCAGCACCTCGTCTGGAGCCACCGGGAGCCCAGATGGGGCTTCCTCGCTCCCTGTCCTGGCTCACAGAGGGATGGGTGCCCGTGGGGACTCACGGGGTGGAGGTGGCGGGCAGGGCTGCTCCAGGAGGGCCTCACCCCAGGGGAGGGGCCAGGCGGAGGGTGGGCCCCCTCGACCCGGACACCGTCTTCTCCCACAAGCGTCTTCAAAGCGGGGTCTCATCTCTTCTCAAGGAGACAGGAGCTGCTCCCCCGGCTCCTCGGCCGGCACGTGCAGAGGCGTCGGCATATGAAACGCTGCCGCCCAGAGCTGCCGATCGCACAGCGGTGCCACCCCCGCCTCGGCAGCCGCTGGTCCCCGGGGCCCCCAGCGGGCCCAGCCCGTGGTCCCTGGCCCCTCGCCGGCCGCTTGGATTCTGTTGTTGCGTCCCTTCAGAAGCTCGGCAGCATGAATATTCCGGTTTTTTATTTAAACTAATTTGGAGCTCTCGCTCTCCAAGGGGCTTTTAATCAGCAGAAGTGCCCACGGCAAGAGCTGATTGACAGGCCGACGTGGCTACTTCTGAGGGACGAGCCGGCCGGCGGCAGCGCCGCACACAAAGGGGACACTGGGCGCTTGTTATTTATGAGCTGCTGGGGAAATGCTGTTAGCATCTGCTTCCCACATGGGCACAAACACCTGCCAGACATCAGGAAGGAAAGCACGCCCACACTTGTTACTTTGTTTAAAAAGTCAGCAAAACGGGATGTCAGCGCAAGCTTAGGAGAACACTGATTCTTGAACCCGCTCTGAATCCTGCCAGAGAGAGCCAGAACACCCCGGACGGCCGCACCCACATGCTGTCCGGGGCTGTGGGCGGGGTCGCAGCCTTCCCTCCTCTCTCCCTTTTATCTGCCAGTCACCTGAGCTCTCCAGCCAGCTCGGGAGGGTGGCCCGTCCTGCCCGGCCCCACGGCCCCGCCTGGTGTCCTGGGCCCTTGCTGGTGCAGGCAGAGCGTCCCCCTGCCAATTAGGGCCAGTTCAGGAGAGAGGCCGTGACAGGGGCCCACACACCCGGGCTGGGGTCACTGGCAGCCAGGGGCGGCAATCAGAGCCAGAACAGAGCGAGTGGTCGGAGGGGGTCTCCACTGCCCCCGCCCGCAGCCCTGCTGCTCCAACACCAGGCTGCTGCTGCCCACAGTCTACTCAGTGTGGACTGGGCGTGGAGGAGGAGGGGGTGGACAGAGCCACGTCCCTGGCTGTCGCCAGATGGAGGCAACGGTCACGCCGAGGATCAAACTCGGGCGCCCTGAGCTGCCCCAGGGGGCTGTGGACCAGCTGTCCCGTGCCTGAAAACGCTGTCATGACCGGACGTTCCTGGGGGACCCGGCCTCCCTGGCGGAGTGTGGGACAACACTGTGCGACCAACACCTCCACCTCACCCGGCAACGTTGCCGTGGCCCCCCAGGAGCCCCAGTGTGCGCTCAGCATCCGCCTGCCCCCGCCCTGCCGTGGGCTTTGCCTGGGTGCCACAGGGTTCCCGCAGCAGGTGGGGCCCGTCTGGCGTGTTGCACGGGGCTCTGTGTCTCCAGGGCTCTTCCGGGTAGTGCATCACAGGGTGACTCTGTTTAACCTCCGTGGAAGCCGACAGTTCCCGCAGCGGCCACAGCACCTTGCATTCCCGCCAGCCGTGCACGAGGACCCCCGAGTCTCCCCCGTTGTAACTGCACCGTCCTGCCGGGAGGTCAGCGGCCTCTCAGAAGGGTCTGAACCTCCTCCATGTGAGCGTCTCTGTGGCCGGCTGTGCCTGGGGGTCTCTGCGTCCCAGAGCACCGCCCCAGAGCGGTGGCGAGCAGTCCATCTTCCCTGCGGCTCCCCGGCAGCCACAGAAGAGCCCCCTCTCGGCTCAGCTTTTAGGCTGCGCTCTAGCAGGGAGTCCTTGGCACCAGCTGGAGGGGTGGGGCAGGGCAGGGGGCCAGGCTGGGGTGCAGTGCACCATGGCCTTCAGGGTTGGGACTGAGGCCAAGTCCCTAGGGGTCAGGGACAGGAAGCCGCGCTGTGCTGGGCTGATGCATGTCCCCCATGTGTGCCCACCATGACCCCCTGACCAGGTGTCCTGCCTGACCTATGTCCTCAGACACAGAAGGGGAATTTGGAGACAGACAGACACACAGACGGAGACCACGTGAGGATGCAGGGAGAGGACGGCACCCACAGGCCACCAGCCCTGCTCGTGCCTCGGAGCTGGCCATCCAGCCCCCTCGACTGAAGAGCCTCGACGTCCATGGCTGAGGCCCCCACGTGCAGCGCCCGGTCACAGTCAAGGCAGCCTCAGCTGACTCCCCACGCTCCGGCCCGTGTTGGGCGCGAGTGCGGGGAGTTCCTGCTTCTGTCTGTAGAAAACACGCACCTGGCAGATCTGAGAGCAGGTGTGAAATGCCGGCACCCAGGTAAAGATGCCACCTGCGACGCCAGCATCCCACATGGTGTCAGTTCGAGTCCTGGCTGCTCCACTTCTGATCCAGCTCCCTGCTAAGGTGCCTGGGAAAGCAGTGGAGGATGGCCCAAGTGCTGGGGCCCTGCCACCTGCGTGAGAGACCCGGATGAAGCTCCTGACCCCTGGTTTTGGCCTGGCCGGCCCCTGGCTGTTGCAGCCATTTGGGGAGTGAACCAGCAGATGGAGAGGAGGAGGGGAGGGGAGAGTTTGTCCTGGACAGGGCCAGTGGTGGCGGAGCTGCTCCTGATCATGCTGTCTGCTGACCATGTCTTTCTGTGCCAACTCAGGTCTGGCTACCATCACCCCCCACACACACACAGGGGACCTGTCCTGGGCGGGGGACAGGAAGTCCACAGGGTCAACCTCTGTAACCATCGTGAGCGAAGCGCAGACCTGGGGCTCTTTGAGGGTGGCCGAGGACCAGAGCTGTGTGTCCAGGCCGTATCCCCTGCCACTGCTAGAGAGAGCAGCCTCCCCTCCCCCACTCCATCAGGAAACCATTCGGACTGGCTGGCGGCGCCTGCTAGCGTCAGCCCCAAACCTGACTGCCCCTCTGTCATCACTGCATCTCTCTGACACTCTCTGTGGGGCAGCCTGGACTTGGGGCGGTGAGGGCTAGGCGGGCCCCCCAGTGCCTCTGGCAGCTCACAGCATGGCGGACAGAGAGCAGGTGGACGCTGCAAAAGTCACTCTCCAGCCTCAGCAGGCAGGGGGAGGGGGAGGGGCCGGGGCCCAGACTTCTCTCAAGGAAAAGACAGTGGGGGGCGGGTTTCCTTGTCCAGAGGGGCTCAGTGAGGGGCAGGCAGAAAGAGGGGGCCGAGTGCTCCTACCTGCCCCCACAGTGGGGAGCCCTCTCCTGCCCCAGCAAAGCCACCTGCCAGGTGCTGAGCTGGGCACACATGTCACAGATCTGCCCTGCCCAGGATGGGAAACACGTGGACACACACGTGACTGTCCACCACACGGTGTGTCCATGGGGTTTTTAGAAGATTTATTTATTTATTTGAAAGGAACAGTTAGTGTGAGAGAGAGAGAGAGAGAGAGAGATCGATCTTCTGTCTGCTGGCTCACTCACCGAATGACAGCAATGGCCAGAGCTGGGCCGGTCCAAATCCAGGAGCCAGGAGCTTCTTTCACATCTCCCATGCGGGTGCAGGGGCCCAAGGACTTGGACCATCTTCTTTTTTTTTTTTTTTAAGATTTACTTTATTTATTTTAGAGACAGAGTTACAGAGAGAGAGAGAGAGAGAGAGAGAGAGTGAGGTCTTCCCTCCGCTGGTTCACTCCCCAGATGGCCACAATGGCTGGAGCAGTGCTGATCTGAAGCCAGGAGCCAGGAGCTTCCTCCAGGTCTCCCACATGGGTGCAGGGCCCAAGCACTTGGGCCATCTTCTACTGTTTCCCAGGCCACAGCAGAGAGCTGGATTGGAAGAGAAGCAGCCAGGACTGGAACCGGCACCCACATGGGATGCCGGCACTTCAGGCCAGGGCTTTAACCAGCTGCACCACAGCGCCAGCCCTTGACCATCTTCTGTTGCTTTCCCAGGACATAGCAGAGAGCTGGATTGGAAGTGGAGCAGCTGGGACTCGAACTGGTGCCCATAAGGGATGCCGGCATTGTAGGTGGTGGCTTTATCTGCTACATCACAGCGCCAACCCTAATGTTTGTGTGTTACAGGGTGCAAGTATGTGATTTGTACACAGTGCATGTAAGTTGGTGACATGCACAGTGTGTTACATGTGCTTGTGTATGGGTGCATGTTCAGTTTGTTAAATGCATGCATGCATGGGTGCATGTATGAGACTGGGCAAATGTGTTACGCGTGTGTATGCAACTAGGCACTGCACTGCTGGTGTTGCAAGTGTGTGTGTGACTGGATATGTGTGCCCAATGTGTTGTGTGTGTGTATGTATGCTATGTGTGTGCCTGCCTGTGACTGGACACGTGTGCAGTGCGTTGTGTTGGGGATGTCTGCTGGGCCTCACTCTCACTTTCGGGCGAAGCCCCCACAGGTGTGAGGAGCCGGCGCTTCCCTGCTCAGTGCCGGATGCTGGTCTGGATAAGCCCGGGGGGGCGGGCTGTGCTGCCCTGTGACCCACGTGGCTGCCAGGGCTTCCACCAGACCCCGAGGAGGCCGTCCGGCAGCCCGGCCCCTGCACCAGGCTCCCTCCAGTGTCCTTAAAAGCTAGAGTGTCTTTTGTATTCCAGCGGCCAAAGGGCCAAGCTTGCCTTTAATTAAAATGCAGGTCCTTTAACCAGAGGCCCGTAACACATGAAGGGCGTCCACTGAGATACGACGAGTGACACAGTCGTTACCCGCTGTTAATTACTAATTAATGAAGCTATTTCAATTAATACATCCCCACCGCCGCTCCCCCTCGGACAGCCCCGTGCTGGGGCGCATCCTAGTCACAGCCGCCTGGCTCAGAGCCAGCAGCCGCCGCTGAATATTCATGAGGACCTCGGTGCTTCTCAGTTCAACACAATGAAGCGAGTGCTCGGGCTGGGCTCCAGAGAGGCCCCAGCCCAGGTGGGAAATCCTGGTCCCCAGGTGTGGTCAGCACACAGCTACAGGACAGTGGCTTGGAAACGCCACTGACCCGGACGCAGAGGGCACTAACTTGGGAGTCACTGATCTTACACAACCACTGAAGACCCCACCTTGAAGGAATGATGGAGAACTGTCACCGATGGAAACCAGGAGGGGACAGCGTGGGCATAGGCAGGAAATGGGGTGGGGGCTCCAAGGGAGGCCAGCTGTGGGCCTATGGGGTCTGGGGACAGGACCTGGGAGCAAGGAGCCTGGACAGGAATGGGAGGGGCAGCAGGACTGGGGGAGGGCAAGAGGGGGACTGGGGAGGGCATGCCCAGATGCTGGGGGGGCCTTTAGGGCCTGCCGGGAGAGGTAGGCAGAGCAGCTGGGTTCCGTATTCACCCTTTAACCTTCTCCATGCATGTCAATGTCGTAGCAGCAATGGCTTTAAATGAAACCCTCACAAAAACAAGGCCAGCACTGAGCTGCCCAGCTTCCCCCGGACCCCAGCGCCCCGTCTACACCGTAGCCCCAGCCCTGCCCTGGGGTCTCACCTTCAGGGCCCGGGCCGGGACGAGCAGGGTCGCTGTGGCAGCGCAGTGTGGCTGTGGGCTTCTTCATGTTCTCGGGGGACCTGTGTGGGGACCCCAGACGGGGGACACATGGGTGGAAGAGCAGCTCCTGCCGTTTGTGCATCAGCCCCTGAGAGCCCCCCACACCTGGGGGGCCCTGGGCACCCGAAGTGCACACACCAGCCTCCCATGTCCTGCCCCTCAGCCTCAGCAACCCCACTCCCACCGTGAACCAGCTGCCGTTCACACTGCTCCCTCCCCCAACACCCTTCCTACAGTGCTACCTGACTGGTCCCAGCAGGAAGGAGACCTGACACCGCCCTGTCAGTCAGATGGCGCCCTCTGTCGTCAAGAAGGGGAATGACAACAGCCATGTTCTGAGGTTGTGGGCTGGGAAAGTGTACATGTGAACACACACATGGGCATCACAGACCCACAGTCCACACATGTACCCAGACACAGGCACACACGGTGCACACACACATGTGCACACACAGACCCACAGTCCACACGAGTGGTGAAGTCTCCCCCGACACGGAGCTCGGCCTGCCTGTGCCGTCCCAGGGCCCCGAGAATAGAAGGGGCTGGTGGCCAAGGCCGACCCACGCTTGCCCAGGAGGGAGCTGGGCTGCTTCTCCCCAAGGCCCTGCCCCTCTTCCGGGCCCTCCCCAAAACGCTCCCTGACTGGAGCCCCCAGGGCCTGGATGCTCCTTGCAGACCTGGCACAGTGCCCCCTGCAACCAGCCCGTCCCATTCCAGGGAGCAGAGCCCGAGGGCAGGGAGGGAGCTGGCCTCTGCGCAGTGCAGGCTCCACCCCGTCCCCACAGACGGATCCCAGACCCAGGCGCTGGGGCGGGGACAGTGTCTGGGCCTGTGTGCCCCAGATAATGGCCAGGCAGAGGGCAGCCTTGCTCCACCCTACTGGGACCTCCCCCAGGCCTGCTCCTGCACCCACAAATAGGCAGGGCTTGGCGCCTCCGTGTGTGCCCCCAAATCTTGCTCGAGAGCCTCCTGCAGCTGCCACTGCATGGGTCCCGGGCCTGCCCCACACTCTGTGCTGTCCACAGCTCAGTCTGACGGGCAAGCAGGGCCCCTCCATGAGGGCCGAACCCTGGCACCTCCCACACGCGGCACCACTTCGGGGCCCCTGATGAGTTGGGGTCCCCGTGGGAAGGGCTCCTTCTCTCTCATGCTCTCGAGATTTCACTCTGGTTGTGGACTCCAAACAAGGTGCTCAGTGCGCCCCGTGTCCACAGCGGCCGAGAGGGGCGGCAGCAAGTGCCCAAGCAGATGAGCAGACGCACGCGCGCAGGGATATCACTCCACCTTGAACAGGAAGGAAAGCCAAAACCCGGGCAGCCTGGGCGCGGTGGAGTGAGAGGGATGAGTCCATCACAGAGGCCGGGCCCTGGGGGATCCCACGCCACGAGGGCCCCGGGGCCACACTCACAGAGACGAGAGTGGGCAAGGCCAGGGCCAGGGGTGACCCTGGGTGTGCGAGGCTCGTCTTGCTAGAGGCGCTGTGGAGGTGGGGGCGGCGAGGGCTGCAGAGCAGTGTGAACACGCTTAACGCCCCTGCACCACACGCAGCAGAGTGTACCTTCCGTGTCCGTGAGTACGTGGGGAGGCTGGCGCGGAGCCCCGACTCCAGCAGCGGGCAGTTTCCTGGGCCGGGAGTCCCAGCCTCAGGACAGCAAACCGCAGAGGCTCCCGGAAGTACAGCCCCAGGCTCCCTGGGAGCCTCCAGCCGAGCCAGTGTCCACAGTCGCAGGGACAGTTTAAATATGGCCTTGGTGCGGTCACCGCCCTTGGCTGCCCTGTGGATACAGCCAGGCCGCTCCACCGAGGCGGATTCATTGTGCAATCCAGACTGCGGGGCAGCGGGGGCACCTGCGGCCAAGTCAGGTCCTGGTTCACGTCCTGGCTCCTCCGCTTCCAATCCAGCTTCCCGAGAATGCACCTGGGTGGCACAGGTGACGGCTCAGGGAGCTGAACCCCCCACCGTGTGGGAGCCCCAAATGGGCTCCTGGCTCCTGGCTTCCACGGGGCCAGCCCTGGCTGTTGTGAGCGTTTGCAGAGTGAACCAGGGACAGTAGCGCTCTCTCTCACACTCTATTGCTCTGCCTTTCAAATAAAGCAAAATAAACAATGAGCTTTTCCTCCTTCTAAGAACCTTTCTTTGAGTTTCTTTTTGATCCAAGGCGACTGGGGAGACATTTGTGCTTCAGTGGAAAATTGAAGGTTGTCTTTTTCTAGCACGCCTGGGCTGTCTGGCGCTGCAGGAAGCGCCCAGCTCCCCTGCTCTGGAAAGTTCTGTAGACAGCAGAGAGCAGCCTGGGGCTGCTAGAGAAAGCCCTGGGGCAGGCGGCTCTGCGGCCCCACCTCCTTGCCCTGATCCTGGCCGGACCCTGCTCTGGGGGCTCTCAGCTGGCCAGGTCCTGACATTTCAACCGTTTCCTCCAGAATACGTTACATAAAATCTTTACCACACTTTCATGTTTAAAAACATTGTTTATTTTTTCATTTTATTTGCAAGGTGAGGAAATAGAGAGATCTCTCCTCCCGTTCGCTCCCCAAATGCACACATAACAGCAGGGCCTGGGCCAGGCAGAAGCCAGAAGCTTGGAACTCCCACATGGGTGGCAGGGACCCCAGCACTTGGCCATCAGTGCCTCCTAGGGTGTGCACGAACAAGGAAGATGGATCGCAAGTGGAGGAGCCGGGACTCGAACCCAGGCACTGCCTCAAGGGGTCCAAGGGTCCCAAGCAGAATCTTAACCCCCCCAATCCAAACACCTGCCCTACGTGCATTCTTTGAAAACAAAAGTGTTACAAAAAATATCAATCTTCTGTTTAAATAGCACAATAGTTACCATTTAAATAACACTTTGTTACAACTCTCCATTTTTCTCTAAGTCTTGCAATTTCTGCTATTCATTCATGAAAACACCAACTCTTCGGGCACAATAAGAGGTAGAAAGACTGAACAAGGGGCTTGCCTTGTTCTGGGGTGCACAGCCAAGTCGCCCCCAGAGGTGCTGGAAGCTGCCTCAGACCAGAGCGGTGCCCAGGCAGCTGTCTGCTTAGGGTGCACCTGCTGGGGGATCCACAGGATAGGGGTCAAATCAGGGGCCCCCAGAGACCAGCGAGGGCCTGGCTGCTAGGAGTCGGGAACTCTGAGACGGCGGCCCGGCAGCCCAGCAGTGACAGTGCCCACAGGGTGACCACAGAGGGATGCCAGGGTCCCCGCGGATCAGACCGCGTGAGTGACGAAGCCGTTGCTGTCAAGGGTGCCACTCACAGCTGACAGTCATGCCAGCCATGTAAGGGGGTCAGGATCATCGCCCCTGGGGACGGGGAGGCGGAGGCGCAGAGAGAGGACAAGCCTAGCCCTGACCCAGCCTGCTCTGGGCCCCAGCACCTGCCCCATCCCCGCGTGCAGCGCCCTGTATTCTGCATCCTCCTCGGCTCTCACATCTGAGACTGGAGCCACCTTGGTGCTTTTCCTGGGGACCTCAGCTCCCAGAGGCTGTGGGCGCCAGCTCTGGGAGGGAGGGAGGGTCTGGTGAGTCACGGACTAAAGGGCCTCGTGGGTGGGGCTCAGGTCCACCCTCTGGGCCTGTCCGAACACCAGGAAGCTGCACAGCCCCAGGTTGCTGATGGCAGCCACCAGGTGGAACAGGCTGGTCCAGGAGCCTGTGGTCTCTATCAGGTAGCCGCTCAGGTACACGCCTACGACACCTGGACCCAAAAGAGGCTCGGACTGAGTGTCCTGGACAGTCCCAGTCCCCATTCCCAGTGGACAGAAGCCTCCGTGCTCTCTGAGGCCGAGTCCAGGTGTCTGGGCCGCAGGGCCAAGGTCGGGGCCAGGATCCCACCAGGGGGTCTTGGAGCACAGACACCTCACGGCCATCCATGACATGGCCCCCGCGGACCCCACCCCAGCTCATGTCCCTCCCAGGGGGTCTCGTGGGTCTGGACTCCTGGATTCGACTCACACTGTCCACTGCGAGCTTCAGGGGGCACCTTGGAAGGCTGCTCTGTTCTCCCTGGGGCCAGCTCTGGGGCCCTTCTGAGGGGCCCCCACCCACCCTGCAGGACCAGCCCCAGTCCCCGCCTGTCACCCGGTGGACATAGGGACCCGCTCCTCACCTGCCAAGGCGCCGGCTGTGTTGGCCACACCTGTGAACAGGCCAGATGGAGAACAGGAGGGTCAGAGAGCAGGGCTGAGCTCCCAGGGTCCAGGTGGGGTGGGACGGGGGGATGGGAGGGCGAGGCTGGAGGGAGCAGTGACCTCACCAAAGAGGAAGCCGGCGCAGGATGGGGCCAGGTCCTGGATGTTCACGGAGATGCCGCTGTGGGAAACCGGAGAGGAGGCTGAGTGGCCGTGGGGCCCGGTTGCCACCCCCAGAGCCACGGGGCAGGAAGCGAGGAGGCAGTAGGGCCCCACGTGCCTCTGAGCTGTGTCCCGGCCCCCATCCTCATGGCAGGCGTGGCCCAGGGAGCTGCTCCCGAGCTGAACTCAGGATGTAAAAGTGCCAGGGCAGCCGGCATGGACGCCGTGACCGCACAGGGTGACACTGACGCTGACCACCAGGACAGCTGCCCACGACGCCCACCGGGAGGGACGCTCACTCCCGGCTCTTCAGGTAGCAGAGCCACTATCCAGTGATAAGTGCCACCGCATCGTGCCCGGTTCCACACAGCCGGCTGCCCAGAGCCGTCCCCACCCTCGAGCCAGGACGAGCCTGGGGCACCCGGGCAGCCGGCCCTCACCTGTGGTTGAAGGTCTGGAGGCCGATGGAGGCTGAGGCAAAGACCACAGACTTGAGAAAGCTGGAGCTGTGGCCCACACACAGGGCGAAAATGCTCGACAGGCCGAGGCCCATCACCTGGGGAGGGACCGGCACTCAGAGCCGGTGTGCCACCCAAAACCCCCCTGAGCCGGGACACCCAGCTGTCGGCGAGGCCCCACCGGAGGCGCCTGGGCCCAGGAAGGGTCTCCGGTCAGCCCAAGCAGCCTCCAGCACAGCTGGGGCCTCCCCGGCCACACCTCAGCCAGGCGGCTTCTAGTCCAGGGCTGGGTGCTGGCCAGCGTTCCCGGGAGTCGGGATGGGGACAAAACCTTCGGTTCTGTCTGTCCAGAGAGAACCCTACCTGCATGAACTTGCGCACAGTGATGGTTCTGTAACCTGGGAGGAGAGGGAGACGGAGAATTGGGTGCCCCCAGCCTAGAGCCCGGAGCCACGAGCACAGCTGCAGAGGGGACACGGGGATGAGGGACAGGGTGGCCCAGGCACAGGAGACTGCGCCCTCTCACTGCTCCCAGCCCCACCCTCTAGTGGGAAGCAGGTCTGGCTCGGGGCAGCCCCAGCGTGACCCACCCTGGGCTAGTCCTGAAGGGTGGGGCGGGGCAGTCCTGGGGCTCTGTGGCTGCACCCAGAAGAGGAGGCACCCAGCCCGGGGCTCACCTTGGCTGATGAGGTGATCAGCCAGAAAACCACTGAACAGACTGGTGGGAGCCGCCACCAGCCAGGGCACCACATTGAAGACCCAGCCCTGCAAGGGGGAGCGGAAGCACAGGCTGGGTGGATGCCCCCACCCAGGAGGGCTCTTCCCACCCACGGGCTGGACCCTGAGGTCAGGGAGCCCTGGGAGGAGGTGTAGCTGCTAGCCTAGTGCCACCCTGGCCAAATGCTGGGCCCATGGGAGGTCACCCACACCGCCCCACATGGGGCTTGCTTTGCCTGGGGTCACACAGCTCAGGGACCTGGTCACTGGGCAGAGGTGGACGCAGGCCATGGCAGGGGACCCCCTGGCTCCTGCTCAGGGGTCATGGTAGCCAGCCAGGCCCTGCAGGTGAACCACGGCTGTGCAGGGAAAGCGTCAGCCACAGTGAGGCGCAGGCTTTGGGCCTCAGAACCTGACATCTGCCTCCAACCGTGGACACTGACACCTCAGGGCCAGGAGCCTGAACTGGGACCCTGTCCATTGCATGCAGGACCCTTGGTGTCCAAGGGGATGGGTCTGGCTCAGCCCACGCGAGCCCTCGGCTAGGGCGACTCACCTTGGAGTGGGGGAAGGTCTCCTGGAAGAAGGTGGGCAGCCAGGAGAGGAGGATGAAGAAGGAGCAGGCCGAGGAGAGCTGGGAGAAGACCGCTGCCCTGTGGGTGCCGGGCGGGTGACGGTTGGCCAGGGCCCCACCTCCTCTCCCCAAGAGCCAAAGCCACCCCCACTCCTGCCCTGAGCCCCAGCCCCCGCCTGCTTGGGCCAGCCAGGGGCCAGCCAGGTCTGTGTCCCGCAGTGGCCGTCCCTGCCCGTGCTCCGCCTGCCCAGCCCGTGAGGCTCACCACACCGAAGGCTTGCGGAAGAGCTGTCTCCAGGGCACTTGGGATGGCCTGGCCGCGGGGGGGGCGCCCAGGGCCGGGCAGTCTGAGGAAGCAAGAGGGTATCAGTGGATACAAAGTAGCAGGGTCCGGCTCCTGCCCCACCTCTGTGGCCGCCTTGGCTCCCAGCGGGACTTGTGTCCTGCTCTGGCTCTGGTCTGAAGGGCTCCTCTGGGGCCTCCAGGACCCTGCAGGGCCGTGCCGCCCCCTGGACACTCGGCAGCTGCCGGGAGGGGGGAGGCCCCGGGCCCGCCCACCAGCCCGCGGTTACCTTTTCCACTCAGCAGGTACCTGTACACGTAACCCACCCAGAGCAAGGTGAGGCCTCCGGAGAAGTAGAAGACACTCTGCCAGCCGTACCAGTCCAGCAGCAGGGAGCCCACGGCCCCAGTTACCAGCGTCCTGGAGGGCAGGGAAGAGCGTGGCCGTGGCCGTGGCTGCACCCCACAGCTCAGGAGGTGGCCCGAGAACGCGCACCCGGCGGCAGCATGGGCTCTGTCGAGGATGGCGAGGGCGGGGAGGTGGGGCATGGGGCAGGTGGGTTTGCGAGGAGCCACACGCGGGGCGTGGCTCAGGGACTGACGCTGGGGTGCCCTTTCGGCTTCTAACTTCCTGCTTCCAGTCCTTCAAGTTGGGCTGCAACCTGTCATCTCCTTTTTCCTCACTGATCCCAGAGGATGAACTTCCAAACAGAGCGCTAAGCGTTGCAACAGCGGCACCAGAGCCAAAACCCCAACCCCACGGTGTCCGATGACCCATCCCAGCGTCCACGACTGCCCTGCGGGGCCACCTCGCCCACATGCCCCGCCACAGCCCTGGCCTCAGCTCCCCCTGAGGGAGCCTCACTGCCATGGTGCTGGGGCTCGCTGCTGCCTGGGGGCGGAGCCAGCACCTGGGCCTCGGGGTGGTTCTCTCTGCAGCCCCCGGGCCTGTCGGTTAGCAGATGCACTCATCTAAATCGGTGGGTCACCGGGCGCCTGTATTTTGCTTGCTGAACCGGGGTCACCGTGGCCCTGCGGGGGCTGCTCCCACACACCCACTCCTGTCTGTTCCCCTGAATTGGGCTCTCCCTGAACCTCAGCAACACAACATAGCCACCCTGTGGCAGCCAGGGAGCCCTTCTCCCCCTTTCCTGCAACACAGACTGTGGAAGGGCCCAGAGCTCCCTGGGGTGGGGGTGGGGTGCAGAAGGCAAGGCTGTGGGGCAAGGGGCTTTGGCATCCAGGATGGGCGGAGAAAAGGCGCCCTCCAGGCTAGAGCTCAGGCTGCAGCCCGCCTGGCCCCTGCAGGCTGCCCCGACTCTCATATGGAACAGCTGCAGAGGGAGGGGACAGCACCTGACTGCAGCAGTGTAGAGGGACGGGGCCGAAGCCCCAGTGCAGAGGGCAGAGGGAAGCACAGAGGGAAACGCTTCACACAGGCTCAGGAAGCGGGGTGCAGCCAGTGCCCAGGCTGGCACAGCCCCAGGTGCCCCGAGGGCCCTCGGAGTCTGGGACTTACCCGAGCTGGGAGCCGGAGCCCACGGTGCTGTAGGTGAAGGCCCGCTCGCTCTCCCGCACCTTCTGGGCCAACAGGCTGGTCAGGGCGGGGAAGTAGACCCCTGGAACAGCAGAGGGCAGCACGGGGCTTGCGTCACCGCCCACCTGGAGGGAAGGCACACGTGCACGCAGCCATGCTATGCCCCCCGGGGTGCTTGGTCATTCATTCATTCACTCATTCACCCTGCCTCCCCTGGCGAGACAGACATCCGTGTCCCAGCCGCCTCTCTGAGGACTACCCGCAGGGCAGCCCCACTGGACAGACGGCTTCCTTCCTCTGGGCTGGGGAGGAAGGAGCTAAGCGACACAGGCCTGAACCTGGTGAGTGAGGGTGAGCAGGAGAGGGAAGAGGCCTGGGCAGGCTCAGGGCGTGGAGGAGAGAAGTCCCCCTCCCCGCCAACAGGCTGGCTCAGGAAGGAGGGCACGGCCGGCCATGGGGGCGTGAGGATAGCTCAGGTCACTGGGGGAGGTAGGCAGGCCCCAGTGAGTGCCAGACAAGAGCTGCTTCCCCACGGGACCCCAGCCCAGCAGGGACTGCCCCTTTCCTCCCTGTCACTCAGCAGCTTCAAGGTGCCGGTGTCAGAGGCACCATCGGCGTGAGACCAGGTGACCCTCTCAGCCAGGACGTGCACTGAGCTATGAAGCCAGGTCAGTTACCACAGGGGGCCCATCTGGTCATCTGTGCAGGCAGCACATACCTACTGGAGCACACGCACCCGCACGCACACACATGCACGCCCACAGCTCACCTACACACATGTGCACCAGCACACATACATGTGAATGCATGTATGGGCACATGCATGAGCACAACCCATGCATATGTACCTGTGTGCACACAGCCCACCTGCAGGCACACGCATGGGCACACGCACACATACATGTGAACGCGCGTATGGGCACATGCATGTGCACAACCTGTGCACGTGTACCTGTGGGCACATGTGGGCACACGCGTGCACATAGCCCACCTGCAGGCACACACATGGGCACACGCACACATACACGTGAACGCACGTATGGGTACCTGCATGTACACAACCTGTGCACGTGTACACCGTGCACACACGTGGGTGCCTGCACACAGGCATAGGCACACACCCTCTGCCGAGCAGACAATTAAACGCCAGCGCGTGCAGGAGTCGGCCCAAGGATTCCCTCACCTTGCAGCAGGCCTGTGAGGACGCGCGAGGAGGTTATGAAGACCAGGTGGGCGCTGCCGAGACGGCTGAGCAGTGGGGTGGCAGCTGTGAGGCAGCCCCAGGCGGAGGCCGACAGCAAGATGACCTTCTCCCCGCCAATGCTGGAGGCGACACAAGGAGGACCTGGGAGTGGCCGTGCAGGCCGGGCACCGCGTGACCCATGCTGCGGGCGCGCCGGGCTGGCTGCCCGTCTACCCTACAGGTCCTGGCCGGCGCTCACAGCTGCCTGGGGTGCCGGGGCCTCGTGCTGACTCAGGTCTGCCCGGGCTATGCCTCGCTTTCCCCGGCCAGGGGTCATTTCTCCCCAGGTTTGTTCCGCAGGCCCCTTCCCCTGCCTCCCACCATGTGCGGGTTGAGAAGCCGGCGTGGGGCGGGACCGCTTACCGGTCCCCGAGGTGGCCGCCTGCAACCTGCGTGAAGCAGTAGCCCCAGAAGAAGCTGCTGAGGACAACGCCGGCCTCCTTCTTGTTCCAGCCGAAGTCCTGGCTCATGGTGGCGGCGCAGATGGACAGGCTGGCGCGGGCACAGTACAGCAGGCAGGTGCCCAGCAGCAGGGCCCCCGTCCAGGCCTGGCACTCGGGCCTGCAGGAGAGCGCAGCGGAGTCAGCCCCGCAGAGGCCCCTGGGGGCGGGGCGCACACACGTTGGAAGGATGGGAATCGCAAGGCTTTTTGCAGGACCACTTGGCGAGTTGCAAACATCTGAACGAACCTGCCTACCCACTGACTCCTGGGAGGACACGGGCAGGCAGTGGGGCACGTAAAATACACCAGGAAGCGTCCACGTGTGGCCAGTGTGAGGCCAGCAGTGTGGACCCTGGCAGAGTGTGGTCTCCCTGCCAGAGGGAAACCCCCAGACAAGCCTCAGCAGTGGACACGCCCGGGACACCTGCTCTGTCTTCTGAGAAGCTGCCATGGCCCAGGGAACCCCTGGACATATGACGACAAACACCGCGCGGGGCCTAGGGTGGGGGGTCCCGGGACAGAACGAGGACATTTGGGGAAGCTGAGGGAATCAGAATAGCATGTGGGCCCAGCTCACGGCGACCCATGAGCATCAGTCCACGGGCTGGGACAACCAGCGCCGTCCACGCATCTGCCGTGTGAGCGGGAGTGTGCTGGGGACCACTCGGGGGCGCCCCTGCTGCCCTCACAAAGATGCCGTAAACCCAGCACCACTCTAAAACACAGGACTTGACATTTTTTATGGAGCCAGCGCTGTGGCATAGTGGTAAAGCTGCCACCTGCCGTGCCAGCATCCCCTATGGGCGCCAGTTCCAGTCCCAGCTGCTCCACTTCTGATCCAGCTCCCTGCTGATGTCCTGGGAAAGCCGTGGAGGACGGCCCACACACTTGTGTCCCTGCACCCGTGTGGGAGACCTGGAAGAAGCTCCAGGCTCCTGGCTTGCGTCTGGCCCAGCCCTGGCCATTGTGGCCATCTGAAGGTGTGAACCAATGAATAGAAGTGTTCTCTCTCTCTGCCTTTCAAATAAATAATTTTTTAAGAAGTTACTGGAGGGGCAGGTACTGTGGCATAGCAATAAATTTGCCACCTGCAGCACTGGCACCCCGTATGGGTGCCAGTTCGAGTCCCGGCTGCTCCACTTCCAGTCCAGCTCCCTGCTAATGGCCTGGAAAAGCAGTGGAGGATGGCCCAAATACTTGGGGCCCTGCACCCACAGGAGACCCAAAAGAAGCTCCTGACTCCTGGCTTTGGATCGGTCCAGCTCCAGCCTTTGTAGTCATTTGGGGAGTGAACTAGCAGGTGGAAGATTCTCTCTCTCTCTCTGACTCTCTGTCTCTCAAATAAATAAATAAAATTCTTTAAAAAAAATAAAGAAGTTAGTGGAGCCACTCAGAAGCTGGGACGGTGACCGCATGGCAGGTGTCAGTGAGGCCACGAGCGCTGCAGCCCCCGTCTCTTGGGCTGAGGTCAGAACTCTGGTTTTCTGTACAGGATTAGAAAACACTGCAGGGGTGGGGAGGGGAGGGGCTCTGCGAACCCCGGGCGTGACAGTCGCAGGGGAAGTTGCAAACCCGCTGGCCAACGGCGTGCTCAGCGGTTCTATTCTCCGGTGCCCCTCGCGGCCTGTGGACCCCTGGGGGCTGCACTCTGGGGCTGGGGTGAGCTGCCTGAGTCTCGGTGGGGGGTCCATCCATGGGACCCGACAAAGTGTTGGCTGGTGAGGGCCCCCCACGGGGCACCCCTACCACTGTGGAGGCTTGGGGGCACACCGTCCTCTGAGCAATCAGGGCGGCAGGGTTGCCAGAGCACGCCGCCCACCAGGCTGCCTTGGCCCCGCCGGCCCCGCCAGCGAGCTCCTCCCGCCATGCACAGGAGTTTGGTTTTCACTGACGAAGCAGGAGGGCTGCGGCAGGTGTGGGAGCGAGGTTCCGGCCCCCACTCAGGTCATGTGGTCCAGAGGTGCCTTTTAAAACTTTTATTCCTTTCTGAGCTCCAGGTGGCAAGGGGCCAGCTGTGCCCAGAAGGGATCTGGACCCGCCCAGCATGCTGCCTGTCCCTCCCTCCCCTGGGGCAGACATAGTGACTGGGCCATCTGCCCCCTGGGGAGAGGCGGGGTTGGTGGGGGGCCGACGCCTGTGGGGACTGAGCGCAGGGACCCATCCATGGCCAGGCAACCTGTGTGCCCTCAGCGGAAGGCGCTGGCACGGGGCCGGGAGCTATGTGCTTCCTCATTGTCCTCACAGTTGGGGCGGCCTGAGCGTCCCTGAGCCGGGCAGGACAAGGAAGTCTGGGAAGGTGGCCCAAGGTGACCGCCTGCAGGCTAATTAGGACCCAAGGCCTAGAACCCTCCACCCTGCCAGGAGGCACCAGGGAGCCGAGGGCAGGGTCCCTCGGGAAATGCCGCCATGTGGCCCTCGGCCCCCCCCCCCCGCCCCGCCCAGCAGGATGCTTCCCGTGAAGTCTAGAGGCCCCTTCTCTGCCAAGGGTGCTGTGCAGACCCATCCACGCCTGAGCAAGCGGGGGTCACGTGGAGCCTGGGCTCAGAAGAGGGAAGTGTGCCCCAGGGGCCAGGGGCACGGGGCACCGGCCCCCGGATTCCGCCCAACACCCACTGCCCGCCGCCGAGACCAGTGGAGCCACGGCCCTGCAGGCAGAGGCGCCTGCCCCTCTCTCTCCGCTCACACGAAGGCCCCCTTGCCCAGGGCTGCGAAGTGGCTGGGCTGCAGGTGGCGGGGACAGATGCTCTCAGCGATGTCCAGGTCCTGGGACCCCCGCCCTCAGAGCCGCGGGGAGCAAGGCCACTGGGCAGACAGCCCAGACCCACGTGGGGGTGGGGTGGGGCAGTGGGGGCAGGTGACAGCCTCCCCTCTAATTGGCGCCTGGTCGGAGCCAGGGCAGTGATTTGGGCTCTCACTGTTCTCTCCACCTCCCTCCCCTGCTTCCTCTAACCTCCAGCCCCTCCCCCTGCCCAGCCACACCAGCCTTTGGGGGGCAGCTCGTCTCCTCAGTCAGGGTTGGCGCTGGGGACCAGCCATGGGGGGGCTCACTCTGGGTGCCGCACACACCCAAGGGGGCTGGGGGTCCACGGTGGTTGGGCACACTCGACTCTGCATAGCAGCCACCACCTCACCCTGGGTTCTGGGCTAGCCCCTTCCTGGGCAGTGGCTGTGGAAAGAGCATGGACAGGTAGGTGACAGGCCTGGCGTGACCCCTCCCCTCCCACCCGCTGGAGGGGGCGACCCTCGTTACATGGTCACTTGGGCCCTGTAACCAGCTCCGCACCGCCCAGCGTCTGGCTGTGGTGATCCAGAGCTGCCACCATTGCCCCCAGCCAACCTCCTCCGGGCCCTCCCTGCTCCCCCAGCCAGGCCTCGAGGACACGATCCTGTCCGCCAGACCCTCAGGGCAGCGGCTGGGAGGAGGTTCAGGGTCCTCTCAGAGCCAAGTCCTGGGACTGAAGGGTCCCACGCTCCTGCTTCCTCCCAGGGCTGGGCCGCCCCAGACAGGGAGGGTGGCTGCTGTGGAGGTGCCGAGCCCCCTGTCAGTAGAGCCCTCGGGGGCCAGCGCTGCCCACCCAGCCAGTCCCAGCCGCTCCCTCCCCAAGCGCCCAGCCCCTCCACCTGGACCACCGGGCCTCCTCAGCCATGTCCCTGCGGGCCTCGTCCTGCGGCTGCATCGAGCTCACGGCGGGCGCTGGGAGTGTGGCCAGCTGTGTCCCAGTGCCCTCGGGCCCTCCTGCCTCCCGCCCACGCGGGCAGCACCGCCCAAGTCCACGTGTCAGTCCCAGCTGCACTCCCAGGAGCATCGCCCCCAGACGGCCAGGGGGCGTGGTGCACTGCATGGGCCCCGCCCCCACCCCGCCCACGTCTGGAGCAGCCAGGCCAGAGCTTTCCCGCTGCCCCACAGGGAGACACCCACCGGCCCTGAGGGTCCAGTGCTCCCCCAGCAGCCGCAGCCCAGGCAGGTAGGACGGGGGCTGGTGGGGCCGCCATCCTCCCACTGCAAACTGAGCGCAGCAATGCCCCACCCCAGGCTGCTCAATCAGATGCGCGAGAGGAAAAGGGTTAACCCCAGGATCGCTCATTTTTTTTAAATGGAGTTGGAGGGACAAGCTCCACTCCCGGGAACCTGCCTGGGTCTGGGGGGGCGGGACGCAACAGCTCCCTGCAGGTGTTCTGGGCACTGGCTGCCAAGCCTGGGCTGGGGGCGGGGCTCCATGTGCAGCTGGGCCGTCTCTCTACAAGAAGGAGCAGGGACGGCCGGCGCCCAGGCTCGCTAGGCTAATCCTCCACCTGCGGCGCCAGCACCCCGGGTTCTAGTCCCGGTCGGGGCGCCGGATTCTGTCCTGGCTGCTCCTCTTCCAGGCCAGCCCTCTGCTGTGGCTGGGAGTGCAGTGGAGGATGGCCCGAGTGCTTGGGCCCTGCACCCCATGGGAGCCCAGGAGAAGCACCTGGCTCCTGGCTTCGGATCAGCACAGCACAGTGCTTCTCCCAGCCACGCAGAACCTCCTCCTCTCAACCCTCCCCCAGCTGCCCTGCAGCTGCACATCCGTCGGGGGTGGGGGGCTGGTGGTCAGCTGACAGCCTGCAGGGGCGTCTCACTGCACTCACGCCACGGCCTCCTGTGTCCTCAGCTGCCCAGCCTTGCCAGGGCCTCTGCATCGTGGCCCCCGTGGCTCCCCAGCGTCCACTGCCTGGCCGCACACGTGCTTGGCGAACAGAGTGAGACAGCAGTGCCCACAGCAGGGCCGCTCTTCCTCCCGCACCTGATGTGGGCAGCTGGGGCCAGCTCGGGGGTTGTCCCCACACTTCCTGCCATGACACAGGCTGCTGGCTTCTGGGCCACCTGGTCCACACAGCATGCAGCCCGTGGTCTCAGCTCTGAGGTAAAGACCAGAGTTACACGCTTGCAGCAAGTTCATAATTCGGCAAGGTCCCTTCCCTCCTGGGCAGGTGGACAAGAAACCAAAGGAGAATGAAGGTGGCACTCCAGTCAGGTTTAGGGGCCCCAAGGCCATTTTTTTTTTTTTTTAAGATTTATCGATCTATTTGAAGGGGAGAGAGGAGAGAGGGAGAATCTTCCGTCCGTTGGTTCATTCCCAAAGAGGCCACACCCACTGGGGCTGGGCCAGGCCAAATCCAGGAGCTTCCTCTGGGTCTCCCGAGCACTTGGCCCATCTTCCATTGCTTTACTAGGCATGTTGGCAGGGAGCTGAATCAGAAGTGGAGCAGCTGAGACTTGAACTGGCGCCCATATGGGATGCAGGTCCTACACCACAGCGCCGGCCCCTCTCAAGGCCACTTTTGAGTGAGGCTTTGATGAAGAAGGCACAGGCAGGCCTCACTGGGGAGGCCGTCGAGCCATGGTCACTGCTCTCACCCAGCCCTGGGCCAGGGGGACCTGCCGGCAGGCAGTGGCTGGGTGCTGAGCTGCGAGGCGTGTGGTGGCCAAGCCGGGAGGCTGCAGGGTGCGCTGTGCACCTCCCCAGACCTCGCCCTACTGAGGGGAAGCTATGGCGTCATGGGCACTGGCCCTGGCCAGGGTGGACACAGACCCCCAGCTTCTAGCTGATTCTGTGAGCTGCCCACCGACCCCTGCGAGCCACTTTTACAGTTGAAGAGGAGAACCATAAAGGGAGGGGATGGCAGAAGACTTCAACACAGGCTCTCAAGGACAGGGCGACCCTGTGGCCTGCCCTGGGCTGCCCGGCTGCTGAGGCTCCGGCAGGATGACCACGCTGCCTGTGGGGCCTGCCTGACGGGCAGCCACTCTGGACTGGACAGAATTTGCAGCTGACTACAGGGGCAGCAGCATCCCTAATTCACGCTGAAGGAACGGTCTGTGGTAGAGAGAAAGTGGCGAAGAGCTGTGTAAAATCCCCCGGGCTGTGCACTGACCACAGGGTGTGCTCTGACCACGGGCTGCGCACTGCGCTCTGGGAGGACGATGCTGGCAGGTTCTGGAACAGTGTCGGAGGGTTCAGTTTCCACCACCGCAGTGCCCAGACCGGGGACCGGGCAGTCCCTCCGTGGCCACAGAGACCCTGGGGCAGTGCAGCCATGGCCTCCATGCTGCTGGTCAACACCACCACCCCTGCCCTGGCTCCCTGTGGCCCTCGGTGCCTGAGAGGCCTGGGTGACAGGTCCACCTGACCCACAGGTGAGCACCTTGCAGGCGGGGGCAACGCCTGGCGTGCCTGGGCCAGCCCGTCCCTGGGCTAGGGGCTCAAGGCTCACAGGCACCACCCCGAGGTGGAGCAGCAGCTGCTTCCTCCCTCCCGGGAGCCCAAGTGTCCGTCTCCACCACACTCGCGTGTGTGCGCAGCAGAGCCGGGAGTGGCTCGCAGTAGAGCCGGGAGTGACCCGCAGGTCAAACGCACTGAACCAAGACAGGCTGAGGCCAGGCGCTCGCTCCAGGAGGTACTTCTGCCAGTCACGGCGGGGAGCCCATGAGCAGGCTGGCCCCAGGCCGCTGTCTCCCTCAGCACAGTCCCCCCCGATTTCCAACAGGAGACGCTGGTGGTGCCGAGCACGGAAGACACCCGTCACCCACTGCACATGCACGCCTGCCCCACACACGCTCATCACACGTTACATGTACTCGCCCCACCCCACAGACGCCTGTCACCCACTGCACACACAGCCACACCCCACACATGTCCATCTCACACACGCCCATCACACACAGCCCTGCCTCACACACACAGGCCCCGCCTCGCAGACTCACCTCCCCACACCAGCAGCACCATATCCAGTGTGTTCAAACCCTGCTCTGTTTTTCAAAAGGTTTATTATTTATTTGGAAGGCAGGGCAACAAAGCAGAGAGATCATCCCTCCATCCACTGGTTCATTTCCCAAATGGCCTCAACAGCCAGGGCTGGGCCAGACTGCAGCCAGGAGCCAGGAGCTCCACCCGGGTCTTCCACGCGGGTGCAGGGGCCCAGCACTTGGGCCATCCTCCACTGCCTTCCCAGGTGCATTAGCAGGGAGCTGGACTGGAAGTGGAGCAGCCGGGACTGGAACCGGCGCTGACAGGTGATGCCGGCCCCCAAACCCCTATTTCACCACGCTGAGACTCTCAAGCAAAGATGGCATTCCAAAATCACGCAGCCACACGCACAGGGAACCGTGGTCCCCAACAGGCCTCTGCATCACGAGGGCTGACGGAGGCCACACAGAGTCGCGACGCCCACGTCCTCTTGTGTGACATGCAGGCAACATGGGCACCTGACAGCACTCTGCTCGGGGCCCACTCTGCTCCCTCCCTGGTGCGGGGAGTGCCGGTGAGCACCCTCACTCCAAGGCCTGGCGGCCCTGGAAACATGGGAGCACCGAGGCTAGACCCCCGCACTGACCTCCAGCCCAGGCTCAGCAAGGTGGCTGCTCACCTGAGCCCCAGCTCTGCTAGTGCACCCGGGAGGGAGGCAGAGGACGGCCCAGGTGGCTTGGGCTCCTCCCACCCACCCGGGAGACCTGGCTAAAACTCCTGGCAGCTGTGGCCATTTGGGGAGTGAGGCAGCAGATGGAAGATCTCTCTGTTTCTCCCTCTAGCTCTGCTTTCAGATAAATAAATTTTTTTTAAGATTTATTTTTATTTGAGAGTTACAGAGAGAGGTAGGACAGAGAGGTCTTCCATCCACTGGTTCATTTCCCAGATGGCCGCAACGGCTGGAGCTGCGCTGATCCAAAGCCAGGAGCCAGGAGCTTCTTCCAAGTCTCCCATGTGGGCACAGGGGCCCAAGGACTTGGGCCATCTTCCACTGCTTTCCCAGGCCATAGCAGAGAGCTGGATCGGAAGAGGAGCAGCCGGGACTAGAACCAGCGCCCACATGGGATGCCAGCGCTTCAGGTCAGGGCTTTAACCTGCTGCACCACAGCGCTGGCCTCATAAATCAATCTTAAAAAAAGGGGTTGGGTAGCTCAGGAAATAGACTAGCTTAAGCACAGATGGCAGATCCCAAGCTACAGCGCACTGGCTGATCCCGTCAGGGGACGACAGAGCCGCAGCATGGTCACACGAGCTTCTGCTCCCATCTCAGCAAAGGCCTGGCCAGGACGCTTCCATCCGCTCCGGACAGGTGGCAGCAGCAGCCTGCTCTGGGGCTCTGGGCCCTGTGCGGGCGGGCAGGACCTGCAGAGCTCGTCCTGTCCTGAAGTACTACGCTGGGTCTGCTTTCGTGCACGATTCCAAATTATTACTGCTGAGGGCACAACTTGCTGTGGACTTGAGAAAGCAACACACGTTCCTGGGACAGACGCACGTCGGCACGGTGCAGGCCCTGCAGCCAGGCCGCCTGCCCGCCCGCCTGAGGCTCTGAATGTGGCCCTTCCAGGTCCTCGCCGACTGCTGCTCCATTACCCTGGAGGTGTGGCCGTCTCAGATCCTCTGAACCCCGTCCGCTGCTCCCCACAAGCACGGAGACCAGACAGCTCGTCGTCTGAGAAAGCTGGCTCCCGCGACCATCCCCGGGCACGGGGTCCCAGCAGCAGCCCCGCGGACGCCTGCTTTTCCCATAAATCGAGTGCAGAATCCATCAGTTCTCGTGTACTCTGCATCAACCCCTCAGCTTTGGAGAGCTGCGCGCCGGGGCAGCCCTCACAGGCCCACACCGGACACCCTCACTGTGCTGGAGGCATTTTCTCCGAAGACGTCGTTGCAACCCGAACGAGACGAAATGGCCGAATGATCGCGAAGGCCCAAAGTGGCTTCTGGGCGGCAAGTCGGGCCCTCTGGGCAGAGCCACGGCCTGGCCACTGATCGCAGGAGCCACGAGGCTGGCCCACATCAGCTCAGAGGACCCTGCGCGGGCTCAGACAGCACGACACTGCACTGGTGACAAGCCACACCCAGCCCTGGTACCAGGGCCCAGCCCTCACACGTCCCAGGGGTCTGTGGCCAGAACACAGCCCCATTCACGTCCCCGGGGTCTGCGGCCACAACACAGCCCCACTTGCGTCCCGGGGGTCCATGGCCGGCCAGGGCCCAGCCCCACTCACGTCTCGGGGGTCCGTGGCTGGCCAGGGCTCAGCCCCAACACATCCTGGGGGTCCGTGGCCAGAGCACAGCCCCCTCATCCCGGGGGTCTGTGGCCAGAACACAGCCCCACTCGTGTCCTGGAGGTCTGCAGCCGGCCAGGGCCCAGCCCCCTCGCCACTCACGTCTTGTCCCGAGAACGTTAATTATGCAATGAACACTCGCGATGCCGACCTCCCCAGGTCTCCATCCCGTTCCTGCGCACCCAGCGTGCCACTCACCCTCACTGGCGCCTTCAGACCCCAGGGGGATGCCCCTCACTGGTGCTGTGTGAAGATGGCAGCAGACACCTCACCACCAGTGCCCGAGGGACGCTGGCCCTCGCCAGGCATGAGTGGCTCGGCTGCTGGCAGCACTTCTGTCCGGCACGCCAGGGCACGCGCCTCCTCTGCACCAGGATGCCAGAGGGGGCCAGGAGCGAGCACCGAGGATGGTCCCGGTGTGGCGCTGCCACCTCCGCCAGGCGCATGTGCCTCGGCGGTTCTGGGCCCACCACAACCGGCTTCCAGCGCTGCTCCAGCGAGGCCCAGAGGGCTGTGCTTTGGGCCCCACGAGCCACACCCCGCGCCCGTGAGCAGGCACCTGCCCCGCAGAGGGACAGCGAGGCGGGAGCTGAGAAGCCGGCACTGGCGCTGCAGTGGGGGGCACTTGGGCTGCTCCCGTCAGGGCCGGGGCCCCCACGCAGGTCCTGGGTGACGCCACTGTCACCACCACAGTGTTCTGGACTCCCGTGAGGCCCCAGAGACAAAAGGCTGCGTGAGATGATTCAAACGTCATTCTTGAAACCAAAGAGAAACCTTTATTTCCAACAGAACTGCCTGGCAGAGACGGCTCGCTGGTCCATTAGGACCGCCTCTACCACACACAGCACCAAAATATATATATTTAAAAAACTGAAACCACAGCCCAGCCCTCACACACTCCCAGGCCGAACTCAAGACCCTCACGCGGAGTCACCTCAGAATCAGGATTTACAAATTTACATATTCTGTCCTATGAAAACAGAGAAACAAGCAAAGGAAGCAAAACTTGCAGCCGCGGCCAGGTGCGCAGGAGCCCGAGGGCCGGGCGGCCTCCGCCCGCACACGGCCCGCAGGGCCCAGCGCCGTTGGCTGAGGGTCCCAGGAAGCAGCGCAGGGCAGGACCAGCCGGCGCCTCTCCGCAGCCCTGCAGGTGGCGTCCTCCCGCCCCGAGGGCCGCGCTTCCCTTTAGAAAGAGGCCGGGTCAGAGAACAGCTCGGGGCCGAGGTGGCGCCCGCGGCTGGCTGGGCCCTACTTGGGCTCCTCAATCACGCCCTTGCTGAGGTCTGTCATTTTGGGGTACTTCACTTTCTTCTGGTCCAACTCATTCTGAGCCCAGAGCAGCAGCTTCAGCAGCTTCGCCAGCTTGGGTGTCGACTCCCGATTCTCATAGTCGAGCACAGCTTGGTTGACTTCACTCCACACCTGGAAAAGGAACACAGCCGTGTGGTTCGCACACGCGTGCAGGGGCTGTGCGCCGCGCCAACGACAAACGCTTGCGCCCTGTGAGCCACTTGCGGGACCGTGAGGGCACCAGCGGGCGTCACGTCGCCCCCGCCACAACAGGTCAGTGCCAGGAGCTTCGGGAGGGGCAGCCGGGGCCGGCGCTTCGGTGCAGCAGGTTAAGCCTCTGCCTGCAGTGCCGGCTGGCATCTTCACTCCCAGTCCAGCTCCTGCTGTGGCCTGGGAAAGCAGACGACGGCCCGAGTGCTGGGGCCCCTGCACCCATGTGGGAGACCCCAAAGAACTTCCGGCTCCCCGGCCGTTGTAGCAACTTGGGGAGCAAACCAGCGGATGGAAGCTGTCTCTCCCCCTCTCTACCAGCTGCTCTGCTTCTGAGCCAGTTCCCTGCTAACGCACTTGGGAGGCAGCGGAAGGTGGCCCAGGTGCTTGGGGCCCTGCACCCATGTGGGAGACCAGGATGGCATTCTAGACTGCTGGCCTCAGCTTGGCCCACTGTGGAGTGACCTGGTACATGGAAGACCTCCATCTTTCTCTGTCACTCTGCCTTTCAAATATTACAAAAGCCAGCCTCAGCAAAACACGTCAGGTGGACCTTCAGGGATGGCTGGTCAGGCCAGGCCAGGCCAGGGAGGACAGAGCCCAGGAAAGGAGCCGGGGCACCAGCGGGGACACAGGAGTGGCAGGGAGGGACATTCCAGAGAGTGTGACAGTCAGGACATCGACTTCTTTCTGGGAGGCCCCGGACACGTGAATAAGGCGGAGATGGCCAAGCAGCCTGAATGGCGCCGGCCCGGCTTCAGCGGGAGGGCAGGTGCAGACACGGGCGGACTCACCGCTACCACAACGCGTCCCAGCCAGCGGCATCTCCCCTCCGTGCCCACCCGCCCCTGCCCTCCCCGGCTCCTAGGGTGGCCCCTCCCCTCTGTGCCTCTCCCCCTACCTTCTGCCTCTGCATTGTGTGCAGCAGGTCCCCAAAGGGCGACTCCTCAGGGCTGTCGAAGGCCAGCAGGGCCAGCGTGCGCTCCATCTCCGTGAGGCACTCCCTGCTCTCTTCGCCCTGCTCCGCCAGCTGCGTCTGCGCGAACTCCAGGGCGGCCTCCGTCTCGCGCTGGCGGATCAGCTCGATCAAGTGCTGCTGCTGCGGGACGGCAAGAGAGCCGGGCTCAGCAGCAACCCGCGGGGCTCGGCGCCCACCAGGCGCCCGTCTCAGCCCGGCTGCGGAACAGCGGGCGAAGCCGCTGCCGGCAGTGCCAGCGCCCCTCATGGCTGTTGACTTGGGTCGGGCCGCTCCACTTTCCGATCCAGCTCCCTGCAAACGCGCCTGGGAAAGCAGTGGCCATGCCCGGCTGCTCGGGCCCTGCACCGCGTGGGGGACCTGAAGAAGCTCCCGGCTCCCGGCTCCCGGCTCCCGGCTCCGGATCAGCGCAGCTCCAGCTGTTGTGGCCATCTGGGGAGTGAACCAGCGGATGGAAGACCTCCCTCTCTCTCTCTCTCTCTCTCTCTGCCTCTTTGTACTCAGCCTTCCAAACAAGCACGTGCATATAAAAACAGAGACCCCATCTCAGAGGAAAGGCCTGTCACGCAGAGTGTCCCATCAGCACTTCACCAGGAAACAGCAGCCCCCGCCCGCTCACCTGCAGGTGGAAGTACAGGTACCGGTTCGTGTCCAGGAGCTCAGGGTGCAGGCTGTTGATGAGCGCGATGGCCTCCTGAATCTGCCCTTTCAGGATCATCTCCCGGATCTTGATCCGCTCGTCCAGGGTTTCCAGATCCACGCTCGGCTCGATTCCAGATTCCATGCGGAATTTCTCCGCTGCCTCCTTGAAGCCCTCTGGAAAGGAAACGG
>CM027394.1:110715519-110784832 GCA_015711505.1 Sylvilagus bachmani | reverse complement strand
GCTGCATGTGGGGGCTCTGTGCACGGGGGGGCTGCATGTGGGGGCTCTGTGCACGGGGGAGCTGCATGTGGGAGCTCTGTGCACGGGGGGGCTGCATGTGGGGGCTCTGTGCACGGGGGGGCTGCATGTGGGGGCTCTGTGCACGGGGGGGCTGCATGTGGGGGCTCTGTGCACGTGGGGGCTGCATGTGGGGGCTCTGTGCACGGGGGGGCTGTGCATGGGGCTGCATGTGGGGGCTCTGTGCACGGGGGTGTACACAGGGCTCTGTATGCGGGGGCTGCACATGGGGAAGCCCGGTGGCCTCAGACGGCCGCTGCTGCGGTCCCCAGTCGGCAAGGCACGTGGCACGGCCATGTCTGTGATGGACACGCTATGCCCTGTGCCTCAGTCCTCTCCACCCCCTGCAAACGCTCCGACCCACCACAGCGGTCAGAAGGGCTGGCAGCACAGTGCCCCTTCCTGTGGTATGAGCGCAGTGCAGAGCTGGCTCCAGGTGAGGGCGACACGCTGGCCAGGTCCCCAGGGCGAGGGGCCCCAGGACCGGCTCCGCTCAGCGCCCTGCGCCCCTCCTGGCACACGCAGCGTGGGCCTGAGGATGGCCCCAGCCTGTGCACTGGCTGTGTCATTCACCACACGCACCAGGAGCCATCGACCGCTCGGGCTTCCGGGGGCCTCAGGAGACGAGCCCTGGTTACCCAGCCGTGAAGCTGTCACAGGCCAAGAGCAGGGCTCTGGTTCAGGCCTGAACGGGGACAGTGGTGTCACCTCCCCAGAAGGCACAAACCTGCTTTCACACGGGCTCGCACAACACAGCTTCCTCACCGCGCCCTCCGGGCTCCCGTTCAAGTGCTCCTGTGCGCACTCCGGGAAGGCCCCGCCGGCCAGCGTTACCTGTGACCAGGTAGTTCATGATGAGCCGGTTCATGTCCGCCCGCTGCACGTGCAAGTTGTTCAGCTTCTCCATCCACTCGTCCTTCGTGATTTCATCGGGCTTTTCTGCATAACTCATGCTGATTTATTTCTACAGAAAAATAGAACCAGTAAGACTCACGGGAGCCTGTGGCCAGCCCCAAAAATGCTCAGTGGGGTCAGGAGGGAGAGCCTGGGACGCTGCTGTCACTGTGGGACACCCAGACAGGGGCTCGGGGAACAGCAGGAGGCTGGGTGTTTGGGAGCTACAACGCGCGGGAGACCAGGAGGCCAGCTCGGGTCAGGGGCAGCACGCAGGGAGGCGTTCAGCTGTCCACCAGGCGAGGGGACGGCCACAGGTGTGCAAGCCACAGCCGCAGGGCCAGACGCAGGTGCCGAGGGGGCTGCAGACCCACACCTCCAGCCTGACACGGCAGGGCCAGGACTGCAGACAGGCGCCCCTGCAAACCCCGGGACAGCGGCCCTGCACCCACGTGGGGATGAGACACATGTGCCCCCTCCTAACACCTGGGACAGCGGCCCCTCCACCCACGCGGGGATGTAGACACGGGCGCCCCCTGCTAACCCCCGGGACAGCGGCCCTGCACCCACGGGGGGATGAGACACGCGTGTCCCCCTCCTAACACCCGGGACAGCGGCCCTGCACCCACGGGGGGATGAGACACATGTGCCCCCTCCTAACACCTGGGACAGCGGCCCCTCCACCCACGCGGGGATGCAGACACGCGTACCCCCTGCTAACCGCCGGAGCAGCGGCCCCTCACCATCCACACCCGCTCCGCAGGGGCCGAAGCTGAGCTGTTTCGGCCTCAGGTAGTGTAGGCAAAGCGCTCGGTCCAGGAGCCGCGCACCTCGGCACTGCCGGGAGCTGCGGGCGCCCATCCCGCGGCGGCACTCAGTGAGCGGTTAGCGCCGCGCTCCCGCCGCCGCGGGGCCCCGCACACAGGCGCAGCTCCGCGGCGGACGCGGCTCCCGGGCCGCCCGGGCGCCACGCGCGGCGCGGACGTCACGGTGCACGCAGCAAAGCCCGCGCCGAGCCGCGCCAACCCACGGAGACGCTGGCCCGCACGCACGGGTCCGAGCAGCAGGGCGAGTCTGGGCTCGGCCCGCAGACGCTACTTGGGGGCGGGGAGGCCCGCCTTCCACGCGCGGGCGGCCAGCGCCGAGGCCCGGCCGGGCCGGCCGAGCCGGACAGTCCGCCCCCGCCGCGGTCCCCCGCCGCCCGCTCCCACGCGGAGGCCGCGCTGCGTCCGGAGCCCCGCACCGTCCCAGCTCGCGGGACGACCCCCGCGCCCGGCGACCCCCATCCCGCACAAGCCCCCGCCCCTCCGCCACACGGGCGCGCGTGCCAGGCTCGGCCGGGGGGCGTCCGGGCTGGCTCGACTCCAACCCAGGGGCGCTGCCCCCACCCCGACTCCAGGCCCCGAGGCCCAGGCACCTGCGCCGACCTTTGACCCCCGGGACCACCCCCGCTCCCTCCCCCCGGCGCGGGGTCAACCCGGCCCAGCCCGGCCCCGGCCCCGGCCCGCCCGGGCCCGCCGCAGCCATCTTACCCTGCGGATCCCGCCTCCCGCGCGACCGGTCTGGCGAAGGCGGAGACTCCGCGGCCGCTCCCGGGCCGGGGCGGGGCGGCGGCGGCGGGGGCGCCCGAGCGGGGCGGAGGCGGAGGCCGCGGCGCGGGCGGGGGCGGGGCGGGGAGCGGGCAGCAGACGCGCCGGCGGCCGCCCCTCAGCCACCTCTCGCGAGACCGCGCGAGCCGGCAGCCAATGGGCAGCGCTCCCGCGAGGGGCCGAGGCGGGCGGCCGCCGGAAGCGCAGGCCCCGGCTTCCGCTCCTGCGCAGAGCGTCCCCGCCGGCGCCCTCGCTCTACGGGTTGGCGCGAGAGTCAAAACGCGTCGGCCGGCGGCGGGCAAGATGGCGGCCGCGGAGGCGTCCGAGCGCGGAGTCCTTGCGCCCTGACGGGACGTCTCGACCGAGTCGGCGGCGAAGGTCCCAGCTCCTCTCGCGTCGTTTGTGTGAGGCCCGTGGGGACGGGGCGGGCAGGCGGTCAGAGGCGGCTGTGGTGCCCGAGACCCTGAGGGAGCCCCCGGCTGGCGGCCTGCCCGGGCTGCGTCCCGGAGGCGGAGAGCGGCGGCCGCGCCGGGCTGCCGGGCGGGCGCCCTCGTTCGCGGCGGGGGCCGGTTCCGTGGGGGTTGCTGGACGGGCGCCGGGGAGCGCGACGTCCGCTGCAGCCGGTGGGGCCCGGGGCCGTCGGGGCGCCCGGTTCTTCCCGGCTCGAACGCAGCCGCGGGGCGTCGCGGCCTCCGGCCCGTGGCGGGAGAGCGCGCCGGCGGAGGGGGCGTTTGCGGGCGTGCGCGGTCCTTGGCGAGCAGTGTAGATGCCGGCGTTAGCGTGTGCGGGGTGGCGGCTGAACCCGGCGGCGCCCTCGGGGCGGCGTAGACGCGGCTCCTGCCCCGGCCCCGAGCCTGGCGCTTCGGCCTTGCACGCGCGGGGGTCCCGGGGGGCGCGGGTCGGCGGGAGCCCTGGCGGGCGCGGAGAGCCCCGCGGCTTGGCTCGGAGGCCGCTAGGGGCGGGGTGTGACGAGCCCGGCCCGGAGGAGCTCGGGCTGCGGCCCGGGGGGGCCGGGGCGCCGGCTCGGCCTCGACCCCGGACGCCGCCGCGCCCCGACAGGCTGGCGGGCCGCGTGCTGCCGTGGGGGCTCCTCCTGCCAGCCCGGGCTCGCCGCGGCGGCGTCAGTGCGGAGCACGGGGCCGGGTGGCCTGGGCGCCCCCTCCCCGCACGGAGTCTTCTTCCGCTGCCGGGACTCGAACCAGCGGCCATACGAATGGGGGTCCAAGGCTAGTACTGATTTGTAAGCATTTAGCCCCAGGCCAGCGGGGCGGGGTGGAGAGACCCTCGCCGGCCTGGGCCCACCTTCCCCGTTGGAACGCGCGGAGTCCGGCCGCGTGGAGTGGCGCCCGCAGGCCTCTGCAGCCGCGGCGAGGCCGGCTCGGGTCAGGAGTGAGCAATGGCCAGGGCTTCCGGGTGAACGCAGACCCTGCCTCGGCGCTCGGCGCTCGGCGCTCCGCTAGTTTTCCTGTTTGTTTATTCTTCACGTACTTGCTGTTGGAAAGAGAAACTTGTGTGTGTCTGATTTTTCATTTTTCTGCACAACCCTAAAATGCAGCAAAATTCTTGACTCTCCACTTGTGGGCAGAGATACAGGTCAGCTTTTGAATTTTATGTTATTATTTTTTTATTTGACAGGCAGAGTTAGACAATGAGAGACAGAAAGGTCTTCCTTCCGTTGGCTCACCCCCCAGATGGCCGCCGCGGCTGGTGCTGCGCCGATCCGAAGGCAGGAGCTTCTGGTCTCCCACGGGTGCAGGGCCCAGCTCCTGGGCCGTCCTCCACTGCCCTCCCGGGCCACAGCAGAGAGCTGGCCTGGAAGAGGGGCAGCCGGGACAGAAGCCGGCCTGTATGGGGATGCCGGTGCCGCAGGCAGAGGATTAGCCGAGTGCGCCAGGGCCCAGCTTTTAGTTCTAGAAGCACGGGAGGCCGTGTGTGGACGCTGTTTTGCTGAAATTCAGAAGAGAACTGAGCTCCCTGTTGTGCATCCTTGGACACCCTGGGGCGCCAGTCACTCTGGCCGGGTCTCCCCGACCGCCCGCCTTCCTGATGTGGCCGTGCTGTTCTTGAGCTAGGCAGGAACAGGGACGCCTTTACACCGAATTCCTGTTCTGAACAAGCCCTGATTCTGAAGGGCAGGTCATCTCTGACTTGTTGAGTATTGTAATGTGTGGGGGAAGATCCTCAGGACAGGCGTGGTGTAGCTGGTTAGGCCTCTGCCTGTGGCGCCAGTGTGAGTCCTGGCCTCTCCACTTCCCGTCCAAGTTGCTGTCCTGGGAAAAGCAGAAGATGGCCCAGGGTTTGTGTGTCTGCCACCCACGTGGGAGACCCAGACGAGGCTCCCAGCTCCTGGCTTCAGCCTGGGGAGTGAGCCAGCGGGTGGAAGATCTCTCTGTCTCTGTGAATCTGACTTTCAAATAAAATATTTTTTAAAAATCTTCGGTTGTAGCCTTGCGTTGTCTCTGGCGGCCCCGGGCAGTGTGGTCACAGAGGGCACGGGGCGGCGTCCTGCCCACCCCCACTGTGTCGAGAACTTGCATTTTATTTCTAAGATTCATTTTGAAAGGCAGAGTTAGAGAGACGGAGAGAACTTCCATTGGTTGATTCATTTCCCAAACGGCCTCAATGGCCAGGGCTGGGCCAGGCTAAAGCCAGGAGCCGGGAGCTCCAACCTGGTCTCCACGCGGGTGCAGGGGCCCAAGCGCTCGGCCGTCTGCTGCTGCTTTCCCAGGCCACAGCAGGAGCTGGATGGGAAGTCCACAGCCGGCACTGGAGCCGGCACTCGCGGTGCCCCGTCTGCTGGCGCAACCCAGGAGGCCTGTGGGTGCGCGGCCCCTCTGCCTGTGAGCTGGAACCGCTGCCCGTGGGCGTCTGGGAGGCAGCGCTGTCTCCTCGGCTGTGTCTGGTGTCTTGCTCTGAAGACAGTCGGTGAATAGGTTCTTACGCCCAGTATTGACTCAGTTTCCCTGCCGTTGATTTTACTGTGTCTCCTTGGACTTGAAGGGAACACCCAGACGTCGCAGGAGCACGCGGGCCCTCACAGGGTGGGGCGCTCCGTGCGAGCGCGTCCAGATGAGTGGGGCTTACTGTTGCAGAGGATGTAGAATCCTGGGAGATGGGGGAGACTGCCCCTCACTGTGTCCTGTGAGAGCGCTCTCCGCCTCGGTGGCCGCCGTCCCCCACTGCTCTGGGGAGGAGAGGTGGCGGCCTCACGCAGCTGCGCAGTGCGGTGGATGAACTGTGTGCCTTTGCCTCCTCTCCTCCCTGTTCCTGCACGTTGAGTCTTTGGCCTGAAAGAAAGCGGGCGTGACGCTGCCTGGCTGCTTTGAGCCTGTGGCCGTCCCCGGCCGCAGCGTTTGCTTCTCTCTGTCTCCTGGCCTTACCTGTCCGCCAGTTCCCCTCAGCTCACCACGCAGCCTCCGCACCGTTCCATGGGAGAACGGCCTTCAGCCGCTCTTGGGGAGTGGGCAGTTTCCAGGGACTCTCCTGCCCTGGGGGTGCCCACCTGGCGCTGACCCTGCCGATGGACACAGCAGGTCTGAGGAGGGGAACCAGCCCGTGCCAGGCCTCAGCCCTGGTGAGCTGACGGCTGGCCCCTGCCTGGCCCAGTGTCTCAGAGCAAAGGCTGCGCCCCCTCCCCCGGGATGGGAGTGATTTTGCCATTGCTTTTCTGTTCCTTTTCTCTTTTTATTTGAAAAGCAGAGTTAGGAGAGACAGGGCTCTTCAGTCCACGGGCTCACTCTCCAGATGGCCACAGCAGCCAGGGCTGGGCCAGGCCGAAGACAGGAGCCAGGAGCGCCACCGGGATCTCCCAAGCTGCTTTTCCAGGTGCATTAGCAGGGAGCTGGATGGGAAGTGGAGCAGCCGGGACTTGAACCAGTGGCTTAACCTGCTAGGCCACAGTGCTGGCCACTGTCATCCACCAGTGCCGGGAGCACAACCCGAGTGCTGGCACCGGGCCCTGGCACACCATGCGAGCAGCCCCGAGGATGAACAGCTTGGCCGTGAGACATGTCCAGTAGTTCCTGTCCTTGGCCAAACAGCGAAGGGTCGTCCACCACCCTGGGCTGGGGCAGCCTGAGATCAGACGCTGCCGCCTCCGTTCCGGGCTCCTACAGGCTCTGCTGCTGGCTGAGGACGGACTGGGCCCCATCGCACCCCTCCGCACGCCCCTTCCTCCTTGGCGGGGCAGGGCCCCCAGGCCTGGGCGATGGCTGGACGGCGCAGGGTCCTGAGCTTCCTGCTGGGGTGGCCCCAGTGTTTTCCTTTGGAGCAGCTGTCCGAGTCTCGGGGAGGGGGCGCGGGAGGCCGGGGTCTGACCTCCCAGCCACAGCCTGCTGTCAATCAGCCGTACTTTGCAGATCAGGGGCATTTAGGCGAGTTTTTTCCCTAGATTTATTTTATTTGAAAGGTAGCGGAGTGGGACAGCTGTCTCTATCCGCTGGTTCACTCCTCAAATGGCCACACGGCCAGGGCTGGAGCCAGGCGCTCCATCCGGGTCTCCAGCATGGGCCCGGGCCCTTTGGGGGGACCTGGACCAGAAGTGGAGCAGCGACCACGTGGTCTTGGGGGCGTCCCCGGAGCCCGTGTTGTGCTGCAGGGGGTAGGCTGCCGCCCGGTGCTGGTCCGAGTCCCGGCTGCTCCACTTCCGATCCCGCTTCCTGCCATTTGCCCGCAGTGACCGAGGGTGGAAGCTCGCGCGCTCTCTCCCCCTTTCTATTTAACTTCAATACATAAAGCGAATCTTAAAAGTGAGTGGTTGGGAGGATGTACTCAGCTGTGGGTTCCGCCAGTGCCCGCGAGCGCGGGGCAGGGTGGCGAGCGGTGGCCGTGGCAGGCGGGGTCCCGCCCCGGGCCGCGGCCGCTCTGCCGGTCCTGCGCAGCCGCGTGCCCGGCGATGCCCAGCCTGCAGTCACGGCTCCGCTTAGAGCCCTGAGCCCGGCGGCCTCGGGAGGCTGGGGGCCGTCAGCCGTTCGGCTCCTGCACTGCCCGCTGCCCCGTATCTGAGGGCAGGACAGAAGCGTGCACTCCCGTGGGCCTGCGCGGGCCCCCGCAGCCAGAACACGCAGGCTCTCCGCACGCCCCACCCCCGGCTTTGGCCACGGACAGGGTGAGCGCGGCTAGTCTTCCTTGACGCCCCTGACGCCCACGCGGCGCGGCCCGCCTGCAGCTTTAACCCCAGGGCTGGGGAAGACGGCCTGAAGGAAGCAAGTCCTCGCTCAGGGCCGCGTACCCTGAGGGCGCCCGCACCGGGGCGCGGGGCGGGGCCTGATTTCCGCCCGCCGCGCGGGAGCGCCGCTCTGGCCGCCGCGTCTCGGTGGTTGGCCGCCGCCCGCCGCGCGGGGGCGCCGCTCTGGCCGCCGCGTCTCGGTGGCTGGCCTCCGCCCGCCGCGCGGGGGCGCCGCTCTGGCCGCCGCGTCTCGGTGGCCGGCTGCCTTCTCCGAGACGCTCGGAGGGCTTGGCCGGAGACCCTGGAGGCTTGCGGCTGCGGTGAGTGGCGACCCGGGCGCCGGGCTGAGGGGGGCAGCCGCCATGCGGGCTGTCGTGGATAGCAGGACGGGCCCCGTCGGGCCTGGAACCGCGGGCCGCGCTGAGCCGCCGGCGGAGAAGATGGCGGCGCGGGGGCGGCGGGCGGGCCGGGGGCCGCGGGCCTCACGCACTGAGCCGTGAGAGCTGGGGGCGGGCGGACTGAGGCCGGCCCGGTGCCCCTCCCTCCGGTGGGTCTCGCGGCCTCCCTCGTGGTCCGACTCCGCCTGCCGACGGCGGGAGCGGCCGGAGAGCCGCGCCTGGCCCCCGCCCTGGCCCCTCCGCTCGGCCGCGGCTGGCGGGTCGACCCGGCCGGGGCCGCACGTTTGGCTGCCGGGACCCCGGGCGGAGAAGGCCGCGCCTGGACCCCGCCCTGGACCCGGGCGTTGCTCCTCGGCCGGGGCCGGGGTTCGCGGGCGCAGTGTTGGCGCCGGGGCGGGCGGGGGCCGCGGGTCATTGTGTGCGCGGCGGCCCCGCCTTCCCCCTGAGCACAAGGGCCCCTCGGAGCTCGGTGCCTGTGGCTGCTTTGCGGTCTGAGGAGTGTGCCCTGGCTTCTCCTGGTCCCTCAGCTGAGCCTTGTTCAAGGCCTTGCAGGTTGGGCCGCGTCGAGCGCGGCGGTCTGAGTCCTGGTGCGAAGTTGTGTGACTGCCGGCCCGGCCCCGGGGCGGTGGGGAGGGCGTCGGGGGGTCTTTGATCTCGTTTCGTGGCTTCGAGGTCTGCGGGCCCCGGGCCTGGGCTCGGGTCCGCGCCTCAGCGGGGCCAGGTGCTTTGCGCGTCCCGTAGTGTAGAGTTTAGGAGGTTGGGTCCCTTCCGGTGCAGCTGGCGGCGCTCTCCCTGCGGCCGGCGAGAGGGGCTGGCTCCGTTGGCGGGGTCTGAGCAGGGCGCTGGGGCTGCGGCTGGAACTAGGCGGGCCGCGGGGGCGGGGGGCTCGCCTCCTGTGGACTTGGCGCGATTGGCCGCCGCCGGGAGCGAATGCTCGTTCGGTTTAGAGCCCCCGGTTTAGAGCTCCGTGCTGCTGGATGTCCGAGTGGTGTAGACACCTCGATAGAGCAGCGTGTTTCCCTGAAGTGAGGCTGTTGAAGGCGCTTACACAGGAGGTGGAATCCGGTGTGGAAGTGGGTGAGGCACCTCTGAGGAGCCCAGATCTGAGCTGGGTGAGCAGGGCTGGTGTGTCGCCTGTCACTCTGCTGCAGGCTCCTCCCACAGCAGTGACCGCAGGGACGCTGATGGAAAAGGACTCCGCCTGCCCCCGGTGGCCCTCGCGTGTGCCTGCACTCGCCCGAGTTAACCTTCCTCCCTGGCGGGGCCGCGGGCTCGGAGTGAGCCTCTCCCCATGCCCACCCAGCACCCCAGGCCCGCTGTCCTGCTGGTGGGGACTGGGCTGTGATGACCGGACCGTGGAGGTCATCTAGGGAGCTGAGGTCCAGATGACAGGGAAGTGCAGCACCAGGGTGGCCTTGGGCTGCGCCTGCCCGGGTGGACACTGGCCAGGGACCCTGCGTTTTCCCTCCTTCCCACCTGTGCTGAGTGGCAAGTGTTGCTGCTGTTGGCTGGACTCTGTCGCACTCCTGCTTCCTGAGCAAACCGGACGAGGGCGGCTCCAGCTGGAATGCAGATATGAAGTTGATTCTTCCCTTTCGATTTTCTGTGTCCTTAGGCCTGGGGGGGCTGTGCCCTTCTAATCCCCCCAGCAGCCCTCTGGTGGTGCGGTACTGCTCCCCTGCAGCCTGGCAGGTGACCCTTGGCCCTCTGCGTCCGCTCTGCTCCCCACCTGGGAGGGAGGCGTCGACATCACTCCTGTGTAAACACCTCGGAGCAGTGAACTCTGTGGCGTGGCCTGCGCCGGCACTCAGCTTCTGGAGAGCTCTTGTCTCTGAGGGGGGCAGGGAGAAGCACTGGGGAGCTGGTGTTGTGCTCATGGCACCTGGGAGCCACGCCGAGTCAGCACCCTGGAAAGTGGGTTCCTTTTGGGGAGGTTGGAGGTGTCTGAACTGTGGTGAGTCAGCGAAGTCTTTGCTAAGTCAGAGTTGGTGTCCCGGCACACCGGCCCCTGAGATGAGTGGGTGGGGGTGAGGAGAGCTCCCAGGTGCTGAAAGGGACAGCGCTTTAGCGCGTGACCAGCAGGTAGGGTGGCCGTGCGGAGCGGGCACGCTCAGGATCAGGTGGAGCCCCGGGACCCGGGGACCCCGGGCCTTTGTTCTTGAGCACCCCCACCTCTGACGGGCCACGGGTTCTTGTTTTTTTCTTTTTTCTTTTCTCTTTTTTTTTTTTTTAAGATTTATGTGTGTATTTAAGAGTTGAGGGTGGGGGACGGATTGTCCATCCCCTGGTTCACTCCCTAGATGGCTGCAGTGGTCTGGAGCCTCCTCCAGTCTTCCACGCGGGTGCAGGGCCCAAGGACTTGGACCATCTTGCACTGTTTCCCAGGCCACAGCAGGGAGCTGGATGGGAAGAGGAGCGGTGGGACTCCCATGGTGTCTTAAGGAGGGTGCGGCTGTCACTGGAGGATGACTCCCGCTCTCTTAGGAAGCTGTTGCCAACTCCTCACGCTGTTGGTGGGAAGGTGACGGTACGGCCGTTATTGGGAGCACAGGTGTTCCTTAAAAGCTAAAAATGGAGCTGCCCTGTGATCCGGGAATCCCACTCCTGGGTGCAGCACTGTTCACACAGCCAGGTCCACTGGGACGTGCAGGTGCGAGGGTGAGAGCTGTCACGTGGGTGAGGCTGGAGCTGTCAGGTTCAGTGGAATGAGCAGGCGCGGAGACAGTGGTTCTCGCGAGACACTCCGTGGGCTGGCTCCCGAGTGTCCATGGTGATGCTCTTCCTTCTGAGGACAGAAGTGAGGTCCCGCAGTGCGGGCAGGAGGGTGAGCACTGGGCACCTCAGCCCCCGTGCACCCAGCACAGCACTTGCTGTGCGGACCTGCGTGGGTCTGTTGGGAGGAGGCAGAGTCGGCTCTGGAAATCGTCCCACCTTGGGGTGTCAAGTGGAACTTCTAAGCACATTCCTAGGAGTGACTGTCAATGAAGACTGCGTTTCAAGCCTCTTGTATCGGCTCACTCTTTTCCTTGCAGTCTAAGACAGCTTTTTTACACACTATGCTTTCACACTTGTCTTTCCCTGCACGAGTGGTGTTAGAGGTCTGGAGTAACAGGGCCGCGGCGGCTGGACCGTGGCCTCTGCCCTTGCTCTGGTGAGGGAAGTTGAGAACACAGTCCAGTGTGCTGGGTTCTGATGTAGTTCAGGGAATTGGCTTGTGGGATGGGGGCTTGGGGCCAGGTCGGCTGTAGCCTGCTCTGATGCGGGCAGCACCACTGCACGTGTCCGGTGTGCTTCTACACCGCTCTCTTGGGTGCAGACACCTGCAGGAAACTGCTTCTTGTTGAGACTCAGTGACACCGTGCATGGCGCAGTGCTTAGGCCACCGCTTGGAACACCAGTGTCCTGTATCAGTGCTGGCTTCCGTCCAGCTCCACTGAGAGTCCCCGGGCCCCTGCGCCACGTGGGAGACCTGGACGGAGCTCGCGCTGGCCCAGACCTGGCTGTTGTGGCCATTCAGAGAGCAAACCAGTGCCTTGTTTCTCTCTTGCTCTTTCAAATAGAGAAAATGGAGAACTTGTATTTCAGTCAGACAGTGGAGGGAGTAGGTTCACTGCAGGTGTAGAGGGGAAATCCAGCCGTCTTGTATTAAGCCAGAGATCTGCAGAATCATGAGGCAGTCTCCATTTTTTGTAGATTAATTTATCTGAAAGGCAGAGAGAGAGAGACAGAGGTCTTCCATCTGCTGGTTCACTCCCCAGATGGCCACAATGGCTGGAGCTGTGCTGATCCGAAGCCAGGAGCTTCTTCCAGTCTCCCACACGGGTGCAGGGACCTAAGCACTTAGGCCGTCTTCTGCTGCTCTCCCAGGCCACAGCAGAGAGCTGGATCGGAAGTGGAGCAGCTGAGACTCAAAACTGGTGCCCATACGGGGTGCTGGCACTGCAGGTGGCAGCTTTATCCGCTACGCCACAGCACTGGCCCAGTCAGTCCCACTCTTAGCACAATTTTTGTTACTGGTTTTGGAACTGACATTACTTTTATTTAAAAAAAGTATTAGTGTGTAATGGAGTTTTGTATTTTAAATTCAAATTTTTGGAAATATCAGTATATGCTCCTCATGAACTAAAGCTGTTTGGAGTCCTCAACTTTACTTTTAATTTATTCATTCGAGAGACAAAAGTGAGGAGGGGAAAGGAGGGGCAGTGGAGAGCTGGGGAGCCAGTCCCGGTCTCCCACATGGACGACAGGAACCCGTCTACCTGCAGCCCCCAGCTTGAGACAGGACACAGGAGTTCAGTGAAGGGGTGCCCCTGGTGGGCCCCAGGGTCCGCATCCTATGACCTCACAGGCATGGGGGGGATCACAAGTTGTCCGTACTTGAGTCAGCAGGAGTGGGTTTCAGCTGAGCAGAAACTGTGCTCAGAGGCAGAGAGCAGTAAAGTCAGGTCCGTGCCTGGCTGCGGTGTGGTTCCCGGTCCCTATACCGCTGCTGGCCTGGTTCCCTAGACGCCATCTCTCTTCCTTTGTGTGATTCTAGTGTTGGTGACATTTCTGTGTCATATGGAATTAACGTGTAAAATTAGTAAGAACAATTTTGCCTTATGTGTGCTTTATTTTTCTTTTACTTTTGATATCTGTGGTTATTTACAAGCTAGCTAGAGTTTCATAGTTTTGTGTTGAGAAAATTATGAAGACAATTTTGCAGATATGTAGCTATTCTGAAAGTCCTTTATCTCATCATAACAGAAATGATTACATTTGACAGTTTCAGTTGTTCCAGAACTCAGATCCAGAGACCTTATTTTTCAGATTCACATATGAACCGCACTTTTATTTCTGAGAATGCCCTCATCTGTAAGCCCTCAGTGTGGTGTCGAGAACACAGGTTAAGCTGCTGTGTGAGAGAGATGTCTGCATCCCATTTCCTAGTCCCAGCTACTCTGTCCTTCTGATCCGGGACCCTGCCATTCTCCTGGGAGACCCAGACGCAGCGCCTGGCTCCTGGCCCTGGCACAGCCCAGCCCAGGCTGTTGCTGGGGGCGTGAACCAGCGGGTGGAATGCAAGAGAGTGTTTGAGCTTTAAAGATTTATTTGAAAAGTAGAGTTAGAAGGGGAGCGAGAGAGAGAGATCCTCCATCCACTGGCTTGACCATCACTTGCTCCCCAAATGACTGCAGCCCTGACCAGAGCCAGGAGCTTCGTCGGGATGCCCACCTGGGAGCTGGGGCCAAGCGCTTGGGCCATGTTGCTGTGAAGCAGTCAGGACTCAAACCTGCGCCCCCGTGGGATGCTGGTGTTGCGGGTGGCGGTAAAGCCCACCGCACCACAATACCAGTCCCTGAAATCTTTAAAAAAAAAAAAAACCCTCGGGCCAGTGCTGTGCCATAGTAGGTCAGACCTCCTGGCTGCTCCACTTCCCATCCAGCTCCCTGATAAGGATCCTTGCCAGGGAAGGCACCAGAGGATGCCCCCAAGTGCTTGGGCCCCTGCACCTGCCTGGGAGACCTGGGAGAAGCTCCTGGCTTCGGATCGCCCAGCTCCGGCCGTTGTGGCCATTTAGGGAGCAGGCCAGCAGATGGAGACCTCTCTGTCTCTAGTGCTGCCTTTCAAGTAAAGTCCTCTAAAAGCGCTCAGTGTTGTGGAGTACAGAGTTTATATTCAGCCTCTCCTGAATAATTTGAGCCCTTGAAGCAGTCATTCTGACATCAGCGTCGTTTGGCTGATCAGTGAACTCTGAAGTCTAAATGGTTGCTGTCCCTTTAAAGTGAGCCGGGTCAGAATGTGGGATTGTCCTGCCGTCACCCGGGAGACCACAGTTAGAGGGGAGGCAGTTGGAGAGGAGCAGGCAGGGTCAGAGGCAGGCTCTGCCTGCGGAGGGTCAGTCCTGCGGGCCTGGCGGGCACACAGGCCCCACGCCACGCTCGCGTGAGGTAATGATGGGGGTCGCTCTTCTGAGTTTTTTCCTTGGTTTTTAATTAAAGTGATGACATAGTTGCAGTATAGAGAATTTTTAAGAATTACGTTCGTGTATAACTTTTCGGCTTTTTTGTTTTCTGACTGATTTCCCTGCTCAGTGTTGGGTTTTGCATCTCAAAGATAGGCCTGGCCCCTGCTGTCCTGGGGCGCCGTTCTCGTCCCTCGTGGGGACTGGAGACCGGGCTGCACTCTCTTGTGACTCTGGGCATTTTCGCCGTCACCTCACTGTGCAGATGAGGAGGTGGGGCTCGTCCGTCATGCCCCTGTCGTGTGGGCTTTTGTTGTGGTTACTGAAGAGCTATAAAATGTTTTTTTCATTTTCTTGTAGGAGCGGTTGTTGCAAATACGAACCCTGTTCCTTGTGCACGGGGTGGAGGCCTGGCCCTCTCTGAGACTCGCCGGGATTTTGCCGCATTTAGGACTTCTGGGAAAAGCGTCCAGGCGCTCAGCGGGGGGCAGGTAAAGTATTGCTGGTATTACGTGGTGGGATAAGTTGTGTTTTCTGTGTCTGAAGTGACTTCATTTGCACTGGTCACATGTGGCATTCGTGTTTATCTGACGCGTTCGGAAGGTCAGTCGGAGCTGTTCAGGTGCCCTCGACCTGGCCGCCCCTGGGGGGAACCGAGACCCCCCCACGCACGCTCCACTTGGCCGAGGCTGAGACATCTTTAGTAGAATTGAAAGTTGCTTGACAAGCAGGACTTGCTCCTCTTCGAGACAGCTGTCAAATTGCCACAGAAAGCGTCCTAGAAGTGAGATTTGTGTTGGGTTCGAGCAGTCGTGATTAAGGTGATGAATAAGCCCTCTACCGTGTGTCTGTGTCTCACATTCAGAACCACAGCCACCCCCGGGTGAGGGCAGTCATGGTCCCCTGCCCCCCAACCCTGTCTGCTCCTACCTTGGCGGTGCTGCTCAGGGGCCTCTGTGTGCTCTGGGCAGCTGCGGGTGGCCTGAGAGTGGGGGTCAGGTGCACAGTGTGGCCAAGGCCGTGGTCGGGAAGTGATGTCAGGAAGAAGTGGAAGCTGCAGGTCGTCCTAAGTTTGTGTGTTTTCTGCTTTTAGGGTTTCATTGTGTGCCTTGTCCTAGCATGGAACGTGGCATGAAACCGGAGTCACCCTTAGCAGTTACATGTAATTAAAGCCTGCACAGCTTGGAAAACTCTGAAGGTATATACTGCCTTTCTCAGGTCTTGTGGTTTTAAGCAAGAATGCATGTTTTTTGCAAACTCCTCTAGCAGTCTGTGAGGAAGAATGGGGGAAAGCTGTGCACATGGAGACTGTGGGCTCAGGGGGTCGTCCCGGCCGGCTACCAGGGCACAGTGGGCCTGCCTCTCCACACAGGCTCCAGCAGGCTGGGCAGCAGTGCTCCGGGGCCAGGGTGGATGTGGCTAGGTCGGTTACAGGCAGAGCCAACCTGACCCGGTGCTGGGGACCTGTGTGGCCTCAGGACTGCCACATGGAGTGCCTTGTCGGCCTTGTCCTCTCAGCAGCGCATACGGTCTTGCTGGCTTTGCCTTTTCTACTAATGCTGGCGACAGCCGGGACAGAGCCAGGACGGCTGTCCTTGTGAGTTGCCTACAGTCACCTCCCCACACTTCCTTGTCAGAGCTCTCAGGCTCGGCTGGTGTGTGGAGCGGGGCTTCCTGTTAGCTGTGCACTTGATGGTAGGCGGTGTTGGCCGTGTGACCTTTGAACTTGTGTGCTGGTTGTGACCCGATTGCATTTCATCATTAGGTATGGATGATTCGGGAGACCCAAGCAGTGAGGAGGCTCCCAAGGCCATCAAGCCCACAAGTAAGGAGTTCAGGAAGACGTGGGGCTTCCGGAGAACCACGATTGCCAAGCGTGAGGGCGCGGGCGATGCCGAGGTGGACGCTGCAGAGCCGGCCCCGCAGCCGCAGCCACAGCTGCAACATGGCCTGTCCTTGCGGCGCAGTGGCCGGCAGCCGAAGCGCACGGAGCGGGTGGAAGAATTCCTCACCACGGTGCGGCGCCGGGGCAGGCGGAGCGCCCCGGCCTCCCTGGAGGACTGCACGGAGCCAGCGTCCTGCCCCGTCACCGACGCCGAGACCGCCTCGGAAGGGAGCGTGGAGAGTGCCTCCGAGAGCAAGGGTGGCTCCACGCCTGGGGCCGGGGCGGCGAAGGAGCGACTCGCGTCTCCTGAGAAAGCCAAAGCGGGTGGCGAGGAGGATGACACCTCCGACAGCGACAGCGACGGCCTCACTCTGAAGGAGCTTCAGAACCGCCTGCGGAGGAAGCGCGAGCGGGAGCCGGCCGAGAGGCCCGCGAGGGGGGCCCCCAGTCGCCGGAGGAAGAAGCAGCAGGAGGAGGACCCCCCAGAGCCTGTGGATGTGGAGGCCAGCGCTGCTGCGCAGCAGGTGCTGCCCAGTGCCCAGGAGCCCGAGGCTGGCCGAGGGGCCGTGTCCCAGGTGGCGGAGGAGGGCGTGGAGAGTGAGGCCGAGGGACGTGTGGCACAGGGAGTCGAAGAAGAGCCCAGGAACCCGGGGAGACCTAAGCCTGAGTGTGAGATCTACGACCCCAGCACCCTGTACTGCATCTGCCGCCAGCCCCACAACAGCAGGTGGGTTGGGGAGTGGTCGGCTGCCCCGGCCTGCAGAGAAAAATGGCGCTAGAGGACGTTGCCTGTGTTTGGATTTTACAGGAAGAGTCCTTGTCAGGACTGCATGGAGCCACGCTGTCCACTCTGGGCCTGGACCCGGTCGGCACTGTTGGCTCTAGACAGCCCTTGGGGTGTACAGATTGCCTGGAGCCTCTGCAGGGTCCGGGGCTGGGTGTGGTGGGGCGTGGCCTGGCTCCAGGGTAGGACGGGCGTGGGTGCTGTCGGGAGATGCACGTGGAGACGTCGGGGTCAGGACACGAAGCAGATTTTAGTGGGGACTTGGGATCCAGAGAAGGTCAAGTGGGATGATGGTGGTCCTACGCTCTCCTGTGTATATGATGGTGGGCCTGCTCGCTCTCCTGTTCTGTATGTTTCTGTTTTTGCCCTGTTAGAATGCTAAGTCGAGTCTTGACTGTGGCACTACAGTGGCTGTCCCCTCACCTCCCGGTGTCGTGGTTTGGTTGTTTCAGGTTCATGATCTGCTGTGACCGATGTGAGGAATGGTTTCATGGCGACTGTGTGGGCATTTCTGAAAATCGGGGGAGGCTTTTGGAGCGGAATGGGGAAGATTACATCTGCCCAAACTGCACGATCCTGCAAGTGCCGGCTGAGCCTGATGCGGAAGCCGCCGACCAGCAGGACACAGGAGTGACTCCTGGTAGCGCCGATGGCACAGCTCTGATGAGCATGGGAACCGTGGAGCAGCGGTCCAGTGAGGACCAGGGCATCAAGGGGAGGATCGAGAAAGCTGCGCACCCGAGTGGCAAGAAGAAGCTGAAGATATTCCAGCCGGTGAGTGGGGGTCTGCCCAGCTGAGCCGCGAGGGGCTGCCTCGTGCGTGGTTCAGACTTGCTGTTGATGGCACAGCAGTGCGGACCTGGAAGCAGCTGTTAAACCATCCAGCTGTGCCGGTGTGCCAGTGTGCGAGCCTCACGTGAGTATTGTTGGTGTTGCCGGGCACTTTGTGCGGGTAACGGCTGTCACGTTGCCACGGTAAACGTGCACCCGTGTCCCCTTCCAGCACCTGGAGCTGCTGCCACTCACACAAGGAGCCCAGGGCGGCGGCTCTGGCGTCCGCGTGGCCCTCATGGTGCTGGTGATGGCGTTTCCCTGCAGTCTCCCACTGGGTTGGACGCCTCTGTGGCTGCCGTGGGCCTTTGTCACGGGTCCCGCCTGTGCTGTGGCTGCTTCTCCTGCCCTGCAGTCCAGTTCCATGGTGGGGGGAAGGGATGGCTGTGGCTCACCAGGGCTGCAGTGTGGAGTGTCTAGTGCGCAGGCGGGCGCGCTGCAGGGGTGGCGTGTGGCCTTGCTGCCATTGCCACGGCCGTCGTTGAGAATTAGCAAAAACAAGAAGTATCCGCAGGGACATAAACTGTGGGGAAAGTCACTTAGTTTCACGTCTTCATTCTCCATGTTCTTGACAGAAGTCTAACTTTTATTCTAAGTAAAACTTTTGAGTCTGTGGAGGAAAAATAATTATTTTGAATGTTTAATTTGAGAAACAGCATTTTGCTTCAGTGCAGTTGGAGAACAGGTTACTGTGTATCTGTTCTTTTCCAGCAAAGCCTTCTCTCTGGGCTGTGAGCAGAGGCAGCCCCGTGGGCTTGTCGTGGTGCTCGCCAGCCTCCAGCCCTGGCCGTCACAGTTCCCGTGGGCCAGCGTGTAGGCCAGGACTGTGTGCTCTCAGGAGATAGACGTTTCCGGAAGCATTGTCTAGTATTTAGTCTGTGGCATACACATACTAAGAAGTTGTTGGCTGTCTGTCTGAAAGGTTTACTTGGGCGTCCCCCCTCTTCACAGGACAGCTTAACTGCGAGGCCGGCGTGGGGTCCCTTCTTGAGAAGAGGCCCAGTGCCTCTGGCCAGCGATTTCTGCTGGCAGAGTCGGGACCGGGATGCCACCTGTAGAATCCCATGTGTTTCCCTAGAGCAGAGCCCAAGGCTCGTGCTCGGGGTGGGGTGGAATTGGAAGCAGTGTCCTTGGCACCTGGTGACTCAGACACTGACTGCCAGGGTGGCCGTGTGCATCGCTCCAAGTCCCCGCTTCCTTCCGCAGGTGGTGGAGGCCCCTGGGGCCGCCAGGTGCATCGGCCCTGGGTGCTCCAGCGTGGCGCAGCCGGACTCCGTCTACTGCAGCAACAGCTGCATCCTGAAGCACGCCGCCGCCACCATGAAGCTCCTCAGCTCAGGCAAAGAGCAGACGCCGAAGCCCAAGGAGAAGACGAAGCCGAAGGCAGGAAAGCTCCGTCCTCCCACGTGGAGCGTGCAGGTGAGCCGGCCGGCAGCCGCTGAGGGCGCTGGTCTTTCCAGGGGCTGCCCGGGTGGGGGCGGGGCCCTGGGCTGCCGCGCCTCTAGGGCACCGCTGGGAAGCCTGCAGGGGGTTAGAGATCAGACTCTGCCTGGAGCATGTGTCAGCCCTGCTGCGATCACGTGTGTGACACACATGACTCGTGCTGCTGGGGAAGGTGGCTGGCTTCCTTTCAGACTGTTGTTCGGCCTTTAGACGGCTGGATTTCAAGGCTGATACTTTGAGTGCCGGGATTGCAGGAGCCGAGGTGCGGCACACTCAGGATGGCGGTGCTGGGGCCCGGGCTCCAGACTGAGCTGAGGAGATGGCACCCGCACGTGCACCCTGCGCCGCTCAGGCTCGCTCCTGGGTCTCGTGCACTGCCTGCAGCTCAGCAGGGGGGGGGGGGGGGGCGGGCTGGGGGCTGGTACCTGGAACTCTGAGGGCTGTGCCAGTGCACGGGCTCAGGGTGGGTGAGGGGTCTTCAGCTGACCCCAAGAAGCAGTAGTGACACCTCAGTGACTGGGGTTTTACTGGTTATCCAGGCAGGCATTAAAATCTCTTCTGTACACAAGAGACCAGCTCCAGAAACAAAAGAAAACCCAGCAAAGAAGGTGGCGGTGGCTCCTCCTAGGGGCGAAGCCATGGGGAAGGAAGCGCCGAGCGAAAGCACGCCGTCCTGGGCAAGCGACCACAATTACAATGCAGTAAAGCCGGAAAAGAGTGCTGCGCTCTCGTCATCACTGTTGTGTAAATGTATGTATGACCTAGGGGCTGGCCTCCTGGGCCCCTCCCGCTCACTCCGGGACTGGGAGCTGTGCTGGCGTCCTGACGCTGACCCTGAACGTGGGCAGCACTGGCAGAGCTGGAAGCCAATGCCGGTGTTCAGGATGCCCTTTGACCCTGTTTGTGTCCCTGGTGTGCTGGGACGTCTGTCAGTCTTTCCTCAGAGCTGTGCAAGCGTCCGTGCTGAGTGTCGCCTTGATTAGCTTCCTAGTCCGTTTGTGTTGTCAGGATCTGGTAAGTATCCCTTGCCGCACAGCGAAGTCGGAACAGACGCACCCTGGCCAGCGCTCGAAGCTCATCGTGGCCCCGGCGGCCCTGTGTGAAGTGTGGGGTTCTTCCACATTGCCTCCCCGGGGCCCATCCCGTCATCACTGCTGTGGGGCTCTCTGCACATTAGTGTTCTGACGCTCAGTGAGGCTGTGGCCCTCAAGAGTGGCGCTGGTTTTTAGCTGGATACAGATTTCTCTCCGCCCATTCACGTACCACACACCCACCTAACACATGCACGTGCAAAGGCTGCTGCAGAGCCGTGGTGACAGCACAGTGCCCGTCCCGAGGGTCAGAGGTCGTGGCTGGGGAGGGGTAACTTCCTGGCTACTTGGGAATGTTTGGACTTAAAGATCGTGCCCTGCCCCACTGCCAGATCAGTGAGGTGGACATCAGCAGAGCTTTGGATCCCACGCCCACCGTGACTCTGGTCTTCCTAGGTCGTCAGATCCATAGGCACCTCTTGCAGCAGGAAGACTGTTTCCCGCTCAGTTCCTGGGTGTGCGCTCTCGTTCACTGTGCCTTTTACAGAAGCACCAGGGGTGGAGTAGCCCTGAGCCCCACGATCAGTCAGAGGCTGTGTTGTCTGTGACGAGCCCTGTGGGTGGTGCGCTGTGCTTAGGAGTGTGAGCCCAAGAGCTAAGTGCACGGCCTCCGCCAATTGAATTACAGTGATTTTTTTTTTAATTTTTTAAAAAAATTATTTATTTGAGAGGCAGAGTTGCAGAGAGAGGAGAGACAGAGGTCTTCCATCCACTGGTTCACTCCTCAGATGGCCGCAATGGCTGGAGCTGAGCAGATCTGAAGCCAGGAGCTTCTTCCAGGTCTCCCACGTGGGTGCAGGGGCCTAAGCACTTGGGCCATCTTCTCCTGCTCTCCCAGGCCACAGCAGAGAGCTGGATCAGAAGAGGAGCAGCCGGCACAAGAGCCGGTGCCCATATGGGATGCTGGGCCCACAGGCAGAGGCTTAGGCCATCGCGCCACAGCACTGGCCCCTGCGGTGACTCCTGAACACCTTCAGTTGTGCAGCTGAGAATTCCAGGCAGCACGTGGCTGTCTACAGTGACATGCGTGTCCACGGCGTGACCTTTGTCACAGCTCTCAAGGGTGTGTCAGTAGGCCTGGCCTCTCTTGCTTACAGACTCAGCAGTGAAGGGAGAGCACCCAGGCCCGCCCACCCAGTGGAGCAAAGGGCCGTCTAGTTCAGTGCAGGTGATTCCTGGCTGCCAGCCAGAATGGAGGGAGTTTCAGGAGGCTCTGCCCACTGGGGAGAGGAGGTGGGGTGGGTGGGGGTGGGGCACTAGGTCTGAACTGTGGTTTCCTGTCTCCTTTGGGGGCTGGGTCCTGTGTATTCCTGCTCTGATGTCTCCTAGCTCCTCTCTTTTCTACTGTGAGCTCTTAACTGAAGCTGCTGTGCTGAGTGGCCGGAGGTTGGGACAGACGGGTGCCTGAGGGACCTTCCCATTGCATCCACATCTCGGGCTGAACCTGACGGCACAGCACACACTTGGAAACAGTTGCTTCTGACCTGTTATCCCAGAAACGCCGTTTTCCCACAAGCTGATGGCAGGAGAGCAGGGTCTTTAGTAACTGAACCTGACTTCAGCCATGGGGAGCAGAGCGGGGCTGCACCCCTCCCACCTCCAGCTCTTCTCCCTGGGGCAGGACACACTCTGGGCACTCACACACAGTCCACTGGGACACTGCATCTGGGAGGACCTGTGTCCTGCCTCCCTGACAGGCGCTGCTTGGGGTGAGAGTCAGCCTGAGGCCAGCGGGGGCTATGCTTCTGGCCCCTTGTGAGTTGGCTGACGCTCAGCTCACCGTGCACGAGGAGCCCACATGGCACAGCTGAGCGCCACCGCTGCTGCAGAGGCGCACTGGGCAGCCCTGTCCTCCCCGTGGGCAGCTGGGACGGAGGTGTGGACACAGGCCCAGCTGCTGGAGCGTGCGGGCCAGGGACCTGTGCTGCCCGTGGGAGCCGCAGATCTTCACGCAAGGTGATGCCGTGGGCATGCAGTCAATCCTCTGGTTTGTTGTTCACATTGCTTCTTAGGACTTTGTGTAGTCTCTCTAGCTTATGGAAACGATTGTCATTTTATTATTTCTCCACAAAATCACATTCCTTTTGTTTCTGTGTCCTTATTCCATTTTTCCCTCTTTATATTCCCACTGTTAGTTCATTTCCCGTTATTGTCAGGATACGGTGTGGCTGTAATCTTCTGAAATGTTCCTGATACGATAGGATTCTGAAATGGAGCCCTGGTCCTTGTAGTATTTCTAGTATTTGGGACTCCTTAAGCTACAGTAGAGGATCCAAACAGGCTTCGATAAACGGATTTCTAAACCTCATTTCATTTAGCTGTGGGAGTGAGAGTGAAAATCTTTTTTAACAACTTTGTAGACCCAAACCCAGATGCCTCGCTGTGCACAGCCCGGGCGGTTTGCAGGGCAGTCTGCCCAGAGGACACCAGAAGGACATTGCACTGAAGCCCTGCGAGGAACAGATCCCCTGTCAAGTATCTGGGGTGTTGGGTGGTTGTGCAGGAATCCGGAGGGGGGGGGGGTCAGGCAATCTTGCTGGTCATGAGCAGTTTTTGTCTCCCTCATCCAGAGTTGGTGATAATAAAACGAGGAACCTAACTTTGTCTCCCAATTAGAGGAAAAAGTCAAAGCTTACGCTGAAAGAGTTGAGCTGAACAGCTGTCTTTGAATGTTTACACAGCTAGAATTCTCATTTGTCAATAATGCTATGTTAGAAGTGTTTAGCCTTAGAGTAGCCTACTAGGAAGTTCAGGTTAGCGAGAGGTTTCACATCTCCTTGGCCATGACCCTGCAGGGGGAGCTCCCTCACCCGTCTTCAGGTGCCTGTGCCAAGGCCACCCTGGGGGAGGTGGAAGCTTCTGGCGGGACTGGGTACTGGGCCCACGGGGTCCCCCCGCCCATATGACCTTCCTGCAGCCTGGGCGCTGTGGGTCTGCTCACGCCAAAGTCTGCTCCAGGAAGGTACCTGTGCTGAGGGCACAGGTCTTCTCGGGATGCCTGCTGTGATGAGTCCACGCCCCGTGAGCTCCGGGTTTATGTGAAGTGCCGTAGTACGCCTCTTGCACGTCAACACCTGCCTGCTCGTATTCTTGGCTTTTAAAAGAAAATTTGCTACTTTATTTAAAGATTCATGTATTGAAAGGCAGAGTTAGAGAGAGGAGGGAGGTCCTCCATCTGCTGGTTCACTGCCCAGATGGCTCCAACAACCAGAGCTGTGCCGATCTGGACCCGGAGCTGCTTCGGGGTCTCCCACGTGGGTGCAGTTGCCTGAGCACTTGGGTCATCTGCTGCTTCCCAAGGCCATCACAGAGAGCTGGATGGGAAGTGGAGCAGCCGGGACTTGAACCCGCACTGCAGGCAGTGGCTTTAGCCGCTATGCTACAATGCTGGTCCCTACTATGTTTAATTTTTTTAAGATTAGTTATTTGAAAGGCAGAGTTACAGAGAGGCAGAGAGGGGTCTTCCATCCACTGGTTCACTCCCCAGGTGGCCACAGCAGCTGGAGCTGGGCTGATCCAAAGCCAGGAGCTTCTTCCAGGTCTCCTATACTGGTGCAGGGCTCAAGGATTGGGCCATCTTCTGCTTTCCCAGGCCAGAGAGAGCTGGGTTGGAAGTGGAGCAGTGGGATTCAAAACAGGCGCCCATATGGATGCCGGCGCTGCAGGTGGTGGCTTCACCTGGTTCGCCACAGTGTCGGTCCCATTTTTTAAATTTATTTGAAAGGCAGGCAGGCTTCCATCTGCTGGCTGGCTCCCCAGATGGCTGCAATGGCCAGGGCTGCACCAGGCTAAAGCCAGGAGCCAAGAGCATCTCCCCGGTCTCCCACACGGGTGTAGGGGCCCAAGCACTCTGGCTCCTTTCCCGTGTTCATTAGCAAAGAGCACCAGGACTGGAACTGGCACCAGGTGGTGGCTTTGTCTACACCACAGTGACGCCCCAACTGTCATTTAAGCGAAGGTCGGAAACACTTGCTGCGAACCTGAAGTTTCCAGCAGGACGAATGTGAGTGGTAGCCAGCTGTGATCTGGGTGCCATCAGCCTTGGTCTTACACTGGGGGTGACCCTGTGGGCCTTCAAGGGGAGGGTTGTGGCCTTGTCGGGCTCACGTAGGGCACAGTGCAGGCACAGACAGACCTTGACTAAGGCACGAGCTTGTTGAAGCAGCGAAGTGGCGCAGGAAAGCAGCTCCCTCCCAGTGAGCGCTGCTCTGGAAGCTGGACGCAGCCGTGCACGGCCAGCAGACGGCCGAGGTGACCGTGCGTGCCCCCTGCCTGCGGCCCCTCCACGTCGCACCCTGGTGGGCCACACTGAAGTCTCACTGATGAATTCTTTGTATGTGACCAACCCAGCGTGAGTCGTAGCTGAAAGTGCTGTGTGTGAAGCTCTCGCCAACGAGGTCATCTGCCCCAGGAGACCATCGGTTTCCTGTGAAGACGCCCCCGGCCATGGGTGCTGCTCATGGCTGGCTGCCGGCAGCTGCAGAAGTGTCCGCTGCGTGCAGTGTTGCTTCCTCCTCAGGAGTTTCAGTCCCACAAGGCAGTGACTCTGTCTCTGAAACGACAGACAGAGAAGCTGTTTTTCTCTGGGCGCTGTCACCTTGATCTTTCACATGGAGCAGCTAGCGCAGGGGGCAGAGTCCTGGGTTTTGGCCTGAGGCACTGTTTCCCTTTGTCCCTGGGAAGCTGCCCAGTGAGGAGGGGAGGGGCGTCTGAAACCCTCTCGCTGCTGCAGTCCCCTTGGGCTGGTGCACGGGTTCTTGGTGGAGGCCCACTAGTGCCACCCAGTGACTAGCGGTGCTGCAGCGCCGGCCTTCCCAGGCCCGACTCCTGGTTTCCTGTTTCAGGGAAGCCAGCCAATTAGAGCCTGCTGGCTTATCCCGGCACACCAAGGCCAAGTGCAGACAGTTCCCCTCACAGACGCGGCCACAGCAAGCTTCCTCCAACTTCCGTAGTGTTGCCTGCTGGATACACTTGCTCCTGTGGCTGCTGAGGTCTGAGCTGCCTCTCCAGGCAGGTCCGGGAGGGAGGGAAGGCAGCAGCGGGTCTGGCCTGCACAATTCACTGAAGAGCTAACTAGAGTCAAGAAGTTGCAGATTCGGGTTAACTACTAAAAAAATCGGTTTGTCCTTTGAGCAGAGGCCGAGCCAGGTCCAGCCCTGGCCGTGCTGTCCCCTGCTGTAGGAGGAACAGCACCGCAGTCCTGGCCCGAGCAGCTGGGCAGGACTTCCAACGTGTCACAAACGCTCTTCAGACGTGTTAGATGTGGCAGATACCAGCAGACCCGCTAGCTGGGGTCCACCAATCTGGGATGTGTAGCCGAGTTCATTTACCTATCAGGCTCAGTGGTGTATTGGGAGTGGCAGTAGGGGGCGGCAGAGAGACGGTATAGGAGCGGCTGGTTTCTTGGAGGGGCGGTTGGACTCCGAGACAGGTGACTCAGCCTTGTGTTGGGGAAGTCCTAAAGGTAACGTCCGGACTTGGATTTCCCCCAAAAGGGAGAACATAGATCAGTGGAAGCTCTGGTCTCTGTGGGTGGCTCATTCTAGACCTGGGGTTGGGAGAAGCAGTGTTGACGTCTGGAATTAAGTTTCTGACCTGAAACGAGAGTGTAATGCCCTGGAGGTTGGCCTTGGGTCTCATGGCACAGGCGTCCTGTGTGTGACACTCGGGATGTCCTGTTGAGGCCCTGGCTCTGCGCTCAGAGCAGCAGGGACTGGACACACTCTGGCCTCAGCTTTGAGCTGGGCCAGTCCATTCCCGTGTGCCCCTTGCCCTCCGAGAGCGAGGCCTCTGGGGTCTTTGTAGCTGGAACTCGGGCATCCTCTCTGCTAGGTGCTGCTGCCTTGGAGCGAAATCTGCAAGTCAGAAGTGAGTGGGCATACTGAGGTCCAGAGTCCCCCTGCCACCCCAAGAAATAGCTTGGGCACCCAGCTTTGAGGGGCCTGTGACCTGCTGAGCCCTTGTGTGTGGGGGATGGGTGTCCCAGTATTCTGCTTTGCCAGGCATTGTCGTGGCTTTATAGTGCCCACCGTGTAAAAACCCATCTCCAAAAAGGAGTGCTGCGCTTGGAGAGACAGCAGTTGGGGGTGTGGGTTCACCCCCAGGGCGTGGGAGTGGGAGAGGGCAAGGCAGCCCGTGCACTGGCCCCTCGCTGGTGTCGGGGTGTGAGATGGGACTGTACCTGCTGGCAGTGGTGGGCTTGCTGTGGTGCACTGCCACTCGGATGGTATTTAGGAAGAAGACAAGGCCTGGGGATGCCTGCCCCGCCTCCCGTGTAGTGCTAGTGCAGGTCTTGTCAAGTCAAGGAACCTTGTGAAGTGCGGGAAACGTGTGGCTCGCAGGCCTGGTGCTGTGTGGGGATGGTGCTCAGGCTGCCGGGGAAGGGCTGTCAGCCAGCCCCCTGCCCGCATGACCAGGCCGGCGGCAGGGCTGTGGCCTGCGGGGAAGGCTCTTCAGGAGGGCAGGTTTTCCACTCTGGCCTTCAGAGACGGGGTCTCAGCTCTTTCCCAGGTTTCTGGGACTCCTTGGGAGTGGTGAACACAAACAATGGGAGAAGAGTGAGGGTTCATTTGGTCTTGACTCCTGGGTGAAAGGGCATCTCTGGGGCATGTGGGATGCCCGGGGGAAGGCTGGTGCTGGGACCCTGAAGCCCAGGGACTCTTCGCTGCCCAGGGCTTGTGCTGCTGCTCGGATGCCGGTAGTCTGGTCAGGGTTGGGATGACCTCTGTCACTCGCGGACATGCAGAGATTTGCCTTTCTGCTGATCTGTGGACCACAGCCCTGTTGGTGTTGAGGACGAATGACAGGTGGCTGCGTTGTGATGGGGAGGTGGATGTAGCAGCATCGTTGCATTCTTGGCCCCGGCACTTGGTGTGGCTTTGCCGTGTCGCACATTTCTGTCCCCTTTCCATGCCGGCAGTGGCCTCGTCTCCCGCTGGCTGGTCCAGCGCGAGGCTTCCTGGGTCCCTCAGAGGACGTGTGTTTGCCCTTCCTGGGAAGGCTTCGACATGCATGTTTCAAGGCTCTCACCTGGGCACCTGATGGTCATAGTGCCATTCTCCGTGCAGCTCTTGTGGCCCCCGACTGTGTCCTTGAGCTTGAGAGCTCAGCTCATGGTTAGGTGCAGCCTCTGCTGCTTGGCTGGTCAGCCGAGGTGAGAGCGTCAGTGAAGGAAACCATTTACGTTCGCAGTCCCAGATGCTCACAGCCTACAGCATCCAGGGACTGAGTCCAGGTCCCCAGGTGGGAGACAGAAACCTGGGGACCTGGGTACACGTGAGCAGGGGGCTGCAGTGCAGGTGCCCTGGTCAGCCTCTGGACCACCGTGCTGTGTTTGCAGCAGTGTGGTCGCGTGACCACTCCGGGCAGCCCTGCTCTTCTGTATTTTAAGTTTGTCCCACTGAGCGTGCCTCGTGTGCACTTGGCCATGCCAGCGCCCTGTCTCATGTGCCTCCTGCTCTGTTCTAGCCGTGAAAGAGGACAGACGCGCGGAGGAGAAAGTGACGGCGGCAGCAGCCACAAAGAAGACGGCTCTCCCAGGTTCCTCGGCGAGCAGGCAGACGGCGCCCAGGAGTCTCCTCCCAAAGAAACCTCCTCTGGGTGCCATGGCAGCCGCCAGGCCAGTCATTAAAAAGGCACCCTCTGGCTGCAAGGGCACCATCCCCAAGAGGCCCTGGCTTTCGGCCACTCCCTCGGGCGGCGCCTCAGCTGCCAGGCAGGCGGGACCCACAGCCGTCCCTGCGACGGCCACCTCTAAGAAGGCACCGGGTGCTGCTCTGGCGGGAGCCGTCAGGAAGCCGGCGGCCACTTCCGCATCGGCAGCCTCTCCGGCCACTGGACGCCTCGGGGCCGTGAGCCCTGCACCGTCCCAGCCAAATTCACAAATACGGCAGAACATAAGGCGCTCCCTGAAGGAGATTCTGTGGAAGAGGTGGGCTGGCGTCGTGTGCGGTGTGCTGGGTTCCAGACGGCCCCGCGGCGCGAGGAGGTAACGCCGTGCTCTGTCCGCTCAGGGTGAACGACAGCGACGACTTGATCATGACGGAGAGCGAGGTGGGCAAGATCGCGCTGCACATCGAGAAGGAGCTGTTCGGCTTGTTCCAGGTCACAGACAGCCGCTACAAGAGCAAGTACCGCAGCATCATGTTCAACCTGAAGGACCCCAAGAACCAGGTGTGCGCTCGCCCGGCATGGACGCCCACCGCAGGGCCTTCTGGGCCCGTCGGTGGCCTCGCTGGCTCCCTCGGTCGCTCGCTGCACCACGCTCAGACCCCAGGCCGCCTTGGCACTGCCTGCAAAGCCAAGCTGTGGCTGCGGAGCGAGCCTGGCTAGGGCCTTTGTGGGGAGGGGGAGGGGCAAGCTGCCTGCTGGGCGGGGTCCAGTGCTGGGGTCTCCTGGTTGACCCCCCCCCCAGGGTGGGTGTGGCGTGAGCCTGGACGCCAGCTGCGGGTCCCCAGCACGGGTGGCGTCCCCTGGGTGCTGGCTGCTGCCTGGCACGGTGCAGCCTTCTCTGGCTACTTAGGGTCTTGGTCCTGCGACTGCTGTGCCCCTGTTTTCCTGTGCCCTCACCAAGCTCACAGACACAGACACAAACAGTTTTTGAACAAGCGAATGAAACACATTCGTTTGTAGGGGCTCTTCCATCGCGTTCTGCGTGAAGAAATCTCCTTGGCAAAACTTGTGAGGATGAAGCCAGAAGAACTGGTATCCAAAGAGCTTTCCACGTGGAAGGAGAGGCCAAGGAGACCCGTGAGTCCCCTGGGACCACGGCGTGTGTGGCGCGGGTCGGGCTGGGCGTCTCCCCGGGCCTTCATTCCTGTCCTTCGTGTCCTAGGCGGTGGAGCCCAGAGCCAGGCTGCACAATGGGGGCAAGCGGGTGGCTGCTATCCAGGAGGCCGCCCCCGACATGGAGGATTCTCCCCCCGTGTCGGACTCCGAGGTGAGTGTCCGTGTCTGCTGGAGGTGCCGTGAAGTCACTGGGCCAGGTACTCAGCCTGTGGCGAGGTATTTGAGGGTGCTGTGAAAAATGCCTGTTAAGAAGAAAGAAGGTGGAGATTGCCTTTTTTTTGGGCAGCAAACGAAATGTATCTTTTAATTCCATTTTCCCATGAACTTTTTTTAAGCAGCCACGTATGCTTGAATTTAGTGTTTTTTGCACCAAAACTTTTAATTCTATTTTCTCCTACTTTTTGACTCACCCTCGGGGAATTGTGTCTGTTATGTGGGTTCTTCCTGGCCGTGAGCTCGGGAGAAACATGGCTGCTACTCCACAGGAGCAGCAAGAGGCCGTCCGAGCTGCCCCTGAGTGGAGCGCGGCCCCCGCGCTGGACGTCTTCAGCAGCATGCTGAAGGACACGACGAGCCAGCACCGTGCGCACCTCTTTGACCTGAACTGTAAGATTTGCACAGGTGAGCGTAATCTGGGGGAGAGGGAAGTCGGACTCAGCGTGGGCTGCGCCTCCTACAGCCAGCTGTATTCAACCCCCGGCTTTGTCCCGTTGCCTCTGGATTCTTCCACAAAGCCCCGCCCGCTGGGGCGCTCTCCCTGCCTGTGAGCTGCCGGGTTTTCACGACGTCCCTTCTGTTCCTCAGGTCAGGTCACATCGTCGGAAGAACCTGCTCCAAAAAAGCAAAAATTGTCAGCCTCCGCCAAGAAGGACGACCTGAAGTCCAGGGACGGGAGCGCTGCCCCGGACCCCACTGCCAGCCCGGCTGACGACGAGGTCCCAGAAGCCCCTCCCGGAGAAGCTGCCGAGCCCGACCTGGAGGGCACTTCGCAGCCACACCTGGAAAGAAAGCCTTTTCCTGGGCCCCCGGGAGACGGCCGCCCCGAGCCCTCCCCACTCGAGGGCCTCTCCACCTGCCCAGCCCCCGCTGGGGGTGGGGTGGTTACCACTGTCACAGTATCGGGCCGGGACCCCAGGACGGCTCCAAGTGGGTCGGGCACAGGCATGGCCTCTGCGGCAGCCCACCTGGACAGTCCCCACGCGATGGAGAGCAAATCCGATGTGCCGAAGCCTGCCGTGACTTCTGTGACGGTGCCCAAGTCCATACTGGCTAAGCCTTCCTCTTCCTCATCTCCCGACCCACGGTACTTGTCGGTTCCACCATCGCCAGGTGTCAGGTGTGTGGTTCTCAGACAAGCTGAGAGCAGTTTGTTTTGATTAACAAAGCAAAGGGGAGGGGCCGGCGCCGTGGCTCACTTGGTTAATTCTCTGCCTGCGGCACCAGCATCCCATATGGGTGCCGGCTTCTAGTCCTGGTTGCTCCTCTTCCAGTCCAGCTCTCTGCTCTGGCTCAGGAGTGCAGTAGAGGATGGTCCAGGTGCTTGGGCCCTGCACCTGCATGGGAGACCGGGAGAAGCACCTGGCTCCTGGCTTTGGATCAGCGCAGCTCCGGCCGTGGTGGCCATTTTAGGGGGTGAACCAACAGAAGGAAGACCTTTCTCTCTCTCTCTCTCTCTCTCTCTCTCTCTCTGTCTCTCTCTGTCTATCTGTCAAATAATAAAAGGGGGGGGGGAGTACTCAGTAGCTGCGACTCCAAGATTTATCCAGAAACACCACTGTACGCTTTCCAAGAGGCAGTTTTTAGGATGTGTAATTATCTTTACAGGTGTGGATTTTGTTGTTGGTTTCTAAAAGATTGATTTATTTATTTATTTGAAAGGCAAAGCTAGATCTCCCACCCCTGGGTTCACTCCCCAGATGGTTGCAGTCGCCATGGCTAGGCCAGGCCAAAGCCAGGAGCCTCTTCCCAGTCTCCCACATGGGTGCAGGGACCCAAGCTCTGGGCCACCTTCTGTGGCTTTCCCAGGGAGCTGGACTGGAAGTGGAGCAGCCACGTGGGTTGCTGGTGCTACAGTGGCATAGCCCATTGTGCCACAGTGCTGGGTCCTGGAGGTGTGGGTTTTGAAAACTGAGATTTGAATCTGGTTGAGCACATTTGTAGTGTAATCAGCTTGTGTTTCTCTGACCAAAACGTCCACTCACATAGTTTACATTTGCATAGTTAATTAGCAAAAGTCAAGTCAGAACTGGCAGGGGCTCACTTCTCCTTTTCTGGAAATGTACTGTCCATGCTGGGAAGCTTCCCTGTACAGAGGGGCTCACGCTCTGTTTTGTTTCCAGTGTCTCCGGCTCTCGGTCCCCCCCGGAAGGAGACACGAGCCTGTTCTTGTCGCGCCTCAGCGCCATCTGGAAGGGATTCATCAACATGCAGGGCGTGGCCAAGTTCGTCACTAAGGCGTACCCTGTGTCTGGGAGTTTGGATTATCTCAGTGAGGTTAGCACCGAGAGTGCGTGTGCGTGTGTGCGCGCCTGTGTCGCGAGATCTCACCTGGAGAGCAGCGTGTGCCACGCCCACCGCTCTGGAAACGAATGGGCTGCTGGGAGGAGCCAGCAGTTGGGCGGAGCAGAAGCTGGACAGAAGCCGGGGGTCCTCGTTCTCCGTTCAGCTGGGGCGGTGACTGGCTGTGAGCACGGCCAGGCCCGTGGGACCTGCGGCAAAGTGGGCAGGACGGGAGGAGCGCGGGTGCCGCCGGCGGATGTGTGCGTGAGAGCTCACGGTGCTGGCGGGGGTCTCCACGCACGGTCCCCTTGGCAGGTCGCCTCATGCCACCTGGGCTTTGGTGGCGTGGGCCTGTCATTGGTTTGGTGGCTTCGTGCCTGGAAATGGCTGTACTTCCTTTGCTTACCCAGAGTGCATTCTGTTTAGGACTTGCCTGACACCATCCACATTGGCGGGAGGATTGCGCCAAGGACAGTTTGGGATTATGTCGGCAAACTCAAGTCTTCCGTGTCCAAGGTACCTGCTCACAGCCGAGGCACTGCTTGCTCCGGCGCTCCTGTTGGGCTTCCGAGCCCACAGCCTGACCCAGTGATGCTGTGAGAGTGGCTGAGCCCTCGGCAGCGGGACTTCTGATCGCTCCAGTGTGTGCCGCACACCGCACTAGCAAGTGTGTGCGCTTCACTTGTTCTCTAACGGTTGAAGGAGCAGACGGTGGGATCGTGGCGGTGCTGTGGCTCAGGGCGCTCGGTCGGGGCTGAGTTACCACCGCGTGCATCTGCACCGTGTCACGTGGAAGGGGCTGTGGTGGCTGTCCCGTTCCTGAGAGGAGTCTGGAACTGTCCTGGTCTGCAGTGTGCAGTGAAAGCTTCTTCGTACCACGCGCTGCCGGGCCTGCCCCTCACTGGCACGCAAATCTAAGGTCGGGGTGTGGACAGAGCAGTTCCGACTTTCCTGTAGACAGGTGTGAGCCCAGCACCAGTGCTTGAGTGCCCTCCGCCACGGGGCCGTGCCGCTCGGCGTGCTCTGCTCAGCCGCGGAGGCGTGCAGGCGCGGTGCAGGCTGGACGGCACGTGCTTCTTCCAGGCAGCCGAGGTGAACGCTCGCCGTCCTCTGCTTGTGTTGCAGGAGCTCTGCCTGATCCGCTTCCACCCCGCCACGGAGGAGGAGGAGGTCGCCTACATTTCTCTCTACTCCTATTTTAGCAGCCGTGGCCGCTTCGGTGTGGTCGCCAACAACAACAGGCACGTCAAGGACCTCTACTTGATTCCACTGAGTGCCAAGGACCCGGTTCCGTCCAAACTCCTGCCCTTTGAGGGACCAGGTAAGCGCCCACTTCCTTGGTGCTGAGGTGCGTGGGACCCACACCTTCCTCTTGCTGGCAGGCTCCTGAGCCGCTGCCGCAGGTGCGGAGGGCGGCACTGGGCACGCTCCTTGGCAGTAGCAGACGTGGTCTCAAAGATGTTAGTGGACAGGGATGAGCCGCAGGCTGCAGCCAGGACCAGGGAGAAGAGGGGAGGCCTGGCTCTCGGTCCTCAACCCTGGACGGGTGAGCATGGGTCCCTCGGGCTGCAGCACCTCAGCCGGTACTCCTCACAGGGACACACGACGCTCCTAGAGGTCGCTTCTGGGCCGCTGCTCGGCTGTTAGCGGATCCTCCCAGCTGCGGCCTGCTACCTTGTGTTTGCTCATTTCTCAGAAAGTGGGATGTTGTCAGGACCACTTGTAACGTGATCTAGGTTTGTACAGGACTGAGGGTGATTTCGAGGGAGTGTGCGTGGTCTCTCGTTCAGCTCTGACCCCTCAGAAGCTGACGTGGCGTTGGGCAGCCACTGCGCACCCGAGACTGATGGGTGAAGCAGGACCTGCCCTCAGCACACTGCGGCCCCACCCCAGGCTCCGCAGGCGCTCAGAGCCCACGCTGCGTCGCACACCCAGGCCAGCTGGGCGCATGGAGAGGCCAGAGACCCGGGGCCCAGGCTGCGCTTCCTCCGGAGATTGGTGTGTGTGAGGCTAACACTTGGTGTCAGTAATCCCAGGGCTAAGTAATCCCTGGCTGGGTAGCATTATATTATTTTAAAAAGAGATTTTTATATTTAGTTGAACGTCCGATTTAGAGAAGGGGACGGAGAGAGATCTTCAATCCACTGGTTCACTCCCCATATGGCCACAACAGCTGGGGCTGGACACGCCAAAGCCAGGAGCCAGGAGCTTCCTCCGGGTCTCCCACGTGGGTGCAGGGCCCAAGCACTTGGGTCGTCCTCCACTGCTTCCCAGGCCATTAGCAGGGAACCGGATTGGAACTGGAGCAGCCAGACACGAACCAGCCAGCGCCCATATGGGATGCCGGCACTGCAGGTGGTGGCTTTACCCGCTACACCAGAGCAGCGGCCTTGCGTTATTTTATTTTAAAGCCAAATACTTGTTAGAAGCCAGCAAAATGCTTTAGTCCGGGCTGTGAGACCGCTTGGGGTGAAGCTGAGCTGCCCAGCAGGCGGCTGTGTGGAAAGAGGACGCGCCTGGCTCTGCTGGGGCGAAGAACCCGGAGCTGACCTGTCGGACGCCTGGGAGGAGCGGCTGGCCGGCCCCGGGCACAAGCGCCCCTCGCCTTGATGAGATGCTGGCTGCTGTGCAGAGCCTCGTCTGTAGCAGGGGGAGCAGTGAACCTGGAGCCCCTCGTGACAACCTAGAGCAAGGTTTCCCTCCCGGCCGCAGGGTCGGGGCAGGGGTGCACTCGGGCGTGGGGAAGCCTCCTGCGAGGTTCCTGAGGAAGACGGAGGTGCAGCGCCTCCCTTCAAGGAGCACTGGGGGAGAGGAGGCTTGCCTCACGCTAGCTGTGTGGGGCAGTGACCACCCAGAGGCACACTGGGTGCCCGGCCACATGGACGTCACACTCACCCTCACAGCACTCGCTTGAGGCCTTGATGCTGGCCGGAGGGGCACGCAGAGCCATGGGTTCCTGTCCACAGTGAAGAACAAATATGTTTCAAAACAGGAAGGAGGATTTTAGGAAAGTAGCAGTCAGTAGGATTCTGCCCCAAACACCCTCTGCAGCCCAGCAGCCTTGCCCCGGCCTGGCTCAGCCTGGCCCCGCCCCGCCTGGTTCACCTACTTTGGCATTTTCAAGATACAGGTGTGTACATGTGTATCCTGATTTCATGGTGTGCAGGCGTGGCTGTGTGTGTGTGTGTGTGCGCGCACGTGTGTGGCTGGCTGGGGGAGGCCCATCCCCTGGTTCCTGTCCTCACAGAGCCTAAATCTTTGCACAGAAGCCTTTGGCCAGCACAGTCTGTGCCGAGCGTGGCAGCCTGCTGTCCCACACGAGCACACCGCACAGCCGGCACTGGCCCCAGCGGCCCACAGTGTCCCTTACCCGGGATCCCTTTGCTGCCCACGCCACAATCGGCCTAAGTCACAGAGTGGCAGTTCTGTGCGGTCTGTGTGGGTCCCACGCCCTGAGCCCAGCATCACAGTGAGGCGCCGCCCTTCAGTTCTCAGTGTGGCGAGCACAGAATAGCCCTGGGGTGGGCTGCTACCTTGGTCCTCGGCCAGCACCGGGCCCAGGTGCCCCTGCCAGCACGTGTCCTCCGCAGGCCTGCTGCTTACGCTTGCGGAGCAGTGAACACGGCCAGGGGACGGCGCCCTGGCTCCTGTCCAGCTGTGCTCGGCCATAGTGGCGGGAGGGTGCTGATCCCCGGGCCTTCGACAGCCCTGCACCTCCGAGCAGCGTCCAGGGCATCCCTGCGCCTGCCCCAGCTTTCCAGGAATTCCTTGTCCTTGGCGTCTGTAAGATTTGTCCACGGAAGTCCTGGTTTGTCTTGTGCCACATGGTGACGATTTGGGTCACGCAGCCCAGTGCAGGTGGCCACCTTCTCCAGCTTAGCCAACTCCAGCTCCACGGTGTGCTTAGCCAGAGAACTGGGACCTCAGAGTCCCAGTCCCAGCCTTGTTCCTGGACGACTGGTCAGCCAGGGGCCTCGTGCTGGGCTCCAGCCGCAACCCTGATGGGACCAGGACTGCAGCCAGCACAGCCACACTGCTGCTGACCGCCCCGCCCCTGTCAGTCAGGAGGGCTGGGCGCCTGCCTGGTCCCGCCCCGCCCCTGTCAGTCAGGAGGGCTGGGCGCCTGCCTGGTCCCGCCCCGCCCCTGTCAGTCAGGAGGGCTGGGCGCCTGCCTGGTCCCGCCCCACCCCTGTCAGTCAGGAGGCTGGGCGCCTGCCTGGTCCCGTCCTGCAGCTCCCCCAGGTGAGGGGTGGGGCACGGCCCCTGAGGGTCCTGTTCCCGGAGTGTCTTCCACATCTCAGAGAGACGTGTGCATCCAGAGTGCCTTTTATTTATTTGTTTATTTACTTTCTTACTTGAAAGGCAGAGTTAGAGACCTCCCATCCACTGATTCACTCCCCAAATGGCCACAAGGGCCGGAGCTCCCCTGCTTCCCCAGGCCATCAGCAGGCCCCCTGTGCCCCAGCAGACACCATGGTGCCTTCTGTCTGTTCACTTTGAGCTGCTGCCTGAGTAGGTGGGGCTTTCTCTTCTGCCAGGTAAGCACGTGGGTGTCCGTGTGTTGTGCCAACAGCTGTGCACAGACTGTAATGAGCGAGGTGCGTGGATGTCCTGCTGTCTCCATCTGAATCAATAAAGCATTTCGTGGAAACTGGCCACTGTGTTTGGATCGGAACCGTTCAGTAGCTCATGGCTGCCCCGCTTTTCCTAAGCCGGCACCGTGCACGGTGGCAGCACAGCCCCCCCCCCCCCCCCAGCGCACTCTGCCCAGGGCTTTGTGCAGGCCTGGGTGGGTGGGTCTGAGCGTGTGGGGGTGGGGTGCAGGAAGTATTCTCTTTCCCCCATATTTGCCAAGTCTCTATCAGTTATACTTAAGAACTATCATTTATTAACTTCCACACAATTTTGTGTTCCAGCAGGTTTGAAAATTTGACAGATAGAAGAGGGTTCCCGTTTCACTCAGCAGTGAGGTTGTCATTTGATGGCTTTGGGTTAGGAGGGCCCCTGCCTGTGCCCACACTGCTGGGCGCACAGCCCGTCTCTGACCGGCACACACCCTCCCAGATACACGTGTCCCTGGCTCCTTGATTGCTCGTCCTGTGTCCTGGTGTCATTGCTGCGTCTGAAGCTAGCCCTTCCACCAGGAAGACTGGGGACAGAGTCCCGCGGGGCTCACCAGGCTGTTTGCACAGCGTGGGGAATGTTGGCCCTCTGGGGGCTTGGAGGGGAGTGGGCCTGGCCACCACTCTTCTGTGGCGGTGGAGGGTGGTCTGGTATCCGCCCTCCCGCCTGGTGACTCCTCTGCACTGCCCTGCCTGACACTCTTGGGGTTCGTGCTCAGAGCAGACGCCTGGCCCTCTGCCCGTCCCCCATACCTGGGACGTGGTCAGGACGTGTGGCCTTTGACCGATGCCAGGCTGCAGGCCCAGTGTAGAGCACGCTCTGGGGCAGTGAAGGTGGCCTCTGAGGCGCAGCACAAGTGGAGTCCCAGTGCCCATGTGACCATGTGCCAGCTGGGGCTGTGTCATGCTAAGGACTGGCAGCACTTCGTCGCACTCCAGCCCACCCTGGGGAGCTGAGTGGAGAAGCTGAGTGATCAGAGCCAAGAGGGGCAGCAAAGGCCGAGCCCAGAGCAGCTGTCAGGTCCATCAGGTCCAGCTGGGCCTAGTGCTGGCTTGCCTGGGACCTGCGGTTTAGCGACCTGCCTTTGGTTTGTGCCAGAAACCTGACAGCCGCCCTTGAGGTGGGACCTGTTCCCTGTGCGAGGTGGCTCAGCCCTCCCTCGAGGCCACACCGGGCCCTTGCTGCTGCTGTGCAGGGTGTCTCGCAGCGACTGGAAGCCGATCCCCCTAAGGCTGAGCTGTGAATAGGTCAAGTTCGGGAGGAAGCAGCTGCTGTGCACTCCGAGAGACGTTTGTTAGAATAGCCCTAGTTCACGTTTACAGAGAAGGAAACTGCTTGATCGTTGCCAAGCAGGGGCCTGTGGGGGTGACGTCCCTTTTGGCATGTTTGTCTCCCCGGCTGCCCGCCCTGTGCAGCCCCTCCCCCACCAACCCACTGTTAACCAAGGAGGGCTGGCAGAGGGCGTTTTGGAAGGCGTGTCTGAGGGAGGGACGTGGCAGGGTGCTGGCCCTGGTCGGTCAGCCTGGGCACCGTGCCTGCAAAGTGCACGTGAAGACCTCCCACCGTGGCGGTGGGGGAAGGGAGCGGCAAGCTTCTCCCCCCGTGGGGTGGGGCCCGCCTCCCCCACCTGCCCAGCCTCACCACAGCCGTGACAGCTGTGGTTAGAACTGCGTGATGGTGCCCCAAAGAACTCTGAAGATTGGTGATCATCCCTGGAAGTCACAGAGAGAACGGGAAGGTCTTAGTCCTCACCTTGGTTGCAGGAAGGAAGCTTCTATGTGCAGTGATCCCAAGCCAGTCCAACGTGCAGTCGGCTGACCGTGCATCTGTGATTCGTGTGTGTGTCCTGAGTTGGATTTTTGTGACTTGGAGGTTTGGGTTCCCCTCTTGGCATTCTTGGTTTATCATGTGTAGGGCAGGGGGTCCATGCTGGGACCGCAACGTGTCTGATCCATGGTAGCACAACTCTAAAGAAATAAGGGCTTTTGAGCACAGACCCCAGGCCACATGACGGGAAGCGGAGACTTGAGCGTTAAGTAGTTCTTGATCCAGGAACGCTTGAATGTGAAAGGCATTTATTTTAGCCATTTCAGTCCACGTCTTTTTTTTCTTTTTTTGCACACTGTAATTCTGATGCTGGAGACTAATGGGTTTGCCTAACGACTTGTGCCTTCTGGGTGGTTATGCACTGTTGTTGGTCACGCATTGCTCATTCGCTGTTAGCATGTGTTAGTGGGGTAGAGACAGGAAGGGCAGCTGAAAGGACAAGTAGCCAAATCCGTGTACAACACCTGGCCGCTCCATGGCCTGAGCCCTCCGGGCCTAGCGGTGGGTGTTTGCGTGGAGCCCTGCCTCCCCGCAGCTCTTGGAGCAGAAGCCCCTCCCACAGGTTCTGACCCTGGGGGAGTCTGCTCACGGCCTGCGTGGGCTTTCGTTGTGGCTGCCGCTCCCAAGGCCGCGGTCAGGACTGGGGAGGTGGCCTCGTGCCGTCACGGATCGGAATCCCCCGGGCTCTTGGAGTAAGCACCTCAGATGTTTGGGTTTGTCACAGCCTCCCTCTGCCTTTTGAACATTCCCTCGGAGAGAGCCCTGAATAAAACTGACCTTGCCGAGGGCTGGAGCCAGATTTAGAGTCTTAATACCAGTTTTGTTTTTCAGGTCTCGAGTCTCCGCGTCCCAATATCATCCTCGGGCTTGTGATCTGTCAAAAAATAAAACGCCCTTCAAACACTGCGGAGTTGGACAAGGGGGAGGAGAGGCGGAGCCGACTCCAGGACGAGGCCGATATCTCAGTAGGCCCCAAGGTTCCCGCGGCTCCCCTGAGTGACAAGAAGCCCCCCAGGTACCCGCTCTGCTCTGCAGACCCAGCGGTCAGCACCACGCCCCCTGCATCCCCTCCGCCTCCGCCCCCTCTTCCAGAGCCGCCTGTGTCCAAAGTGCTGCCACCCCTCAAGCCTGGCTCCACTGGCACCGTCTCGGTGCCTGCTGCGCCGGCGGCTGCCCCGGCCATTCTCCCGGCGGCTGCCCCGGCGTCCAAGGCAGCCTCGCCGCTGGAGCACATCCTGCAGGCTCTCTTCGGGAAGAAGAAATCTTTCGACACCCAGGCCAAGGAGTCCGGGGGGGCTGCTCCGGCTCCCCACCAGGACCCCAAGGCCCCGCTGGACAGCGGGGCCCCAGCAGCCCCTCTGTTGGACCCCATCGTGCAACAGTTCGGCCAGTTCTCCAAAGAGAAGGCTCCACTGGAGGAGGAGGACGACAGGCCCTATGACCCCGAGGAGGAGTACGGCCCCGAGAGAGCCTTCGGCGCGCAGCTCGCCGCCCGGCCGGGGGCTCCCCACGACACGGAGTCGGCTCCCGACGCGGCGGAGAGGGAAGAGGTGGCCTACGACCCCGAGGACGAGACGATTCTAGAGGAAGCCAAAGTGACCGTTGACGACCTGCCCAACAGGATGTGTGCAGGCGCTGGGGCCGAGCCCACAGAGAGGGCCGCGGGCTGCACCCCTGACGCCCCCACCCCCTCCTTGGTGGAGCAGCAGAAGATGCTGGAGGAGCTGAACAAGCAGATCGAGGAGCAGAAGCGGCAGCTGGAGGAGCAGGAGGAGGCCCTCAGGCAGCAGAGGGCGGCCGTGGGGGCGTCCATGGCCCACTTCTCCGTGTCGGACGCGCTGATGTCACCGCCCCCAAAGGCAGCTCTGACCAAGGGCGAACTGCTGGAGCCCGAGCAGCAGCAGGCTCCAGACAGGTCCGCCGTGCCCGCCGCCCCGAATCCCGTGGCCCCTGTGGCGCAGCAGAGTGGGGACGCGCGACAGCGGCGGGACCCGCGGCAGGCCAGGCGGTTGGCCGCGGAGAACAGCGAGGCTGGGTCTGCCAAGCCCCCAGCAGGCAGCAATCAGCCCAGCCCTGCAGCCAGGGGACCTCCCGCAGGGGCTCCTGGGGTCCAGGGGCCTGCACAGGCCCTGGAGGAGGGAGAGGCGACACCTCCTCCATGGGTTCCAGGTGAAAAACCTCCACTGATGCCCACCCAGGACAGCCAGAGGGGCGAGTACTCCGGAAACCCCGGCCAGCTGCCCATGGAGGGCGTCCATCCCGTGGCAGCCGGGGACGGCCTGGCCAGACCTGCCCGCAGGGTGCTGCTGCCCACGCCCCCGAGTACCGCCCTACAGCCCGGCTTTGCTCTGCAGAGCGATGGGCAGAACTTCTGCTCCCCTGCAGGGCGGGACCCCTTCCCCAGCCCTGCGTTCACGGCTCAGGAACGGCCTCTCGGCGGGGCCCCCTACGAGAGCCCCAGACACAGCCAGTGTGCCGGCAAGAGCAACGGCCCCGCCGCTGGCGCTGAGTTGGGCAGAGAGCCCCTGGCCCGGGCTGGGGAGGGCCCTGCCCAGTTTCCCCTGCCTGGGCAGAAAGGGGGAGCGCCCCCACCCCCGTTTCAGGGCCAGCGTGAGCCGGCCCGCCCTTTTGGGGTGTCGGCGCTTCACGGCTCCAACTTCCCAGGACCGCGGGGGCCGGGCCCTTCATTTGCCGAGGAGAACGTCGTTCCGAGCGACGGGCCCAGGGGTCCTCCACCTGCCAGGTTCGGGGCCCAGAAGGGGCCCATCCCTTCCTTATTTGCGGGTCAGCACGGGCCCCCTCCTTACGGGGACGCCAGAGGCCCTTCGCCCCCCTTCCTTGGTGGCCCACGAGGAGCAGCGCCGACCCCGTTTGAAGAACGCAAGGACCTCCACGGGGAGCAGCGGGACTTCCAGGACCCCCCGTACAGCGAGGCGCCTGGCCCGCCTGCCCAGTTTGAAGGACCAGAGCGAGCCCCCTGTGTGGGCAGCAGGGGCCCCGTGCCCTTCCAGTGTGGAGGCCAGAGACGGCCTCTGCTGTCTCAGCTCAAAGGACCCCGGGGAGGCCCCCCTCCATCCCAGTTTGGAGGCCAGAGAGGACCACCCCCTGGCCATTTTGTGGGTCCACGTGGGCCCCACCCTGGCCAGTTTGAAGGCCCCAGAGGCCAAGCGCCAGCCTTCATGCCGGGCCCCAGGGGGGTTCAGCCACAGCAGTTTGAAGAACAGAGAGTGAACTCGCCACCCAGGTTTGCAGGTCAGAGGGCACCTGCACCCCTGCCGTTTGCTGGCCCCAGGGGGTCTGCACCCTTTCCAGAGAACGAGCAGACGCCGGCCCGGTTCCACTTCCAGGGCCAGTCCCCGCAGGTGCTGAAGCCGGGGCCCCGGCCCCTGCTCGAGCTCCCCAGCCACCCGCCGCAGCACAGGAGGGACCGCTGGGACGAGGCTGGCCCCAGCTCATCCGGACAGGGCCCCGAGGCTGACGCGCAGTGGGTGTCTCCCGATTTCCGGGAGACCAAAGGCCACGAGTACAGAGGCCAGGCTTTTGAGGGGAGGCCGAGAGAGCGCTTTGAAGCCGGACCCAAAGACAAACCAGGGGATGAGCCCGAAGCCCAAGTGCCCGAGAGTCGGCAGGGCCGGGGCTTCGAGGACAGGAGGCGGGAGCGAGAGCGCGGCAGGAACTGGAGCCGGGAGCGGGATTGGGAGAGGAGCCGCGACTGGGACCGGCACAGGGACAAGGATGCTGGCCGGGACTGGGACCGAGGCCGGGAGCGGAGCGCCAACAGGGACAGGGAGCGGGGCCGCAGCCGCGACCGGAGCCGGAGCAGGAACCGGGACCGGGAGAGAGACAGAGACAGGAGACGGGACCGGGACCGCGAGAAGGCCAGGGACAGGGAGCGGGGCCGCGACCGGGATCGCAGGGACCAGGGCAAGAGCAAGGAGAGCGCGCGGGACCCCAAGGCCGAGGCCGCCTCTGCCCAGGCCTAGGGGCCCGGCCCACCCGGACCAGGGGGTCCTCCTGGAGACAGGCCCAGCCCCCACAGGTCCTTTCAGAAGCCAACGTCATAAAATGCGTTGAACAAATAGTTTGAAATAGCTGTGAACGTAGACGCAGACAGCAAATTCTGGACTTCAGGAATTACTGTAATTTTGTGTATAATGGTTTCTTACAAAATTTCACCTCTTACAATTCTGATACTTTTTTTAAAAGTAAGAACTCTTTAATATTTCCATTTAAAATTACAGAAATGGGAAAGTGTCCACAAAAGCATATTGCTTTTTGAGATTATAAAGTTTATCTTTTCCAGTAATTTGACTGTTGTGAGTTTTAAGGGAATCGCGGTGGGCCCTGGACCACACCGCTGCTGGCTTCCCGCCTGTGGGGGCGTCGGTCAGCACAGGCCCTGGCCGCGCGCATGCCTGCATGTGCCGAGCCGTGGCCGGGGTGGCGGTGCCCAAGACGCGCGTCCAGAACAGTTAGGAACCCGAAATTTACAAATATATCTTTCTTTCGCTATAAAGAAATCTGAGTTACAAATGTCAATCCAGAAACCAAAAGATGAAGTTCGCAGTTTGGCTCAGTTTTTATTTGCCCCCTCAAAGGTGTTCTTTCAAAAAGGTGACTCAAAGCCAGCATCCGTCCTAGTAGAGAAAGTGTTGCATTTGAAATAACAATTTGTTGAAAGATGTTCTCATTTTACCAACCTGGTGAGAAAATTAACCCACAGGTGTACCTCCAGGGCGGTGTGCACTGGGGCCTCCCCGCCAGCAGTGCTCCTGGCCCCGGCTCCCAGCTGTTGTTTCCCAGGTGATCAAATGGCACTGGGGGCGGCGGCTGCTGGTGGAGCGGGCGCAGCCCCTGCTGCCCGGCCGATCCACCTGACTGCAGACACACCTTGGTAATTTTTTATATTTTCATAAAATGACTTTTGCAGATGTAAGATGAGAGAATTCGTTTCTTCCCTGCAGCCTCTTGCTCCATCGGGGTCGCCTCGCAGCTGGGGGGGGGTGGTGGTGGTGGTGGTAAAACCACGCATCCGTCAAACCAGCGTCTGATAGGATGTGAAGGGTTCGGTTCTTGTTGTTTTTTTACATATAAAGCAAATTTTTCTAATTTAAATACACAAATGTAAAAATCAAGTGTGTTCCTTTAGGTTTACTTGATAGAATTTCTGTAAATTGTATTTTATATTGCAGAGTATTATATCACTGTACATTAAACACGGGACTTGATAGGTTTTGTTACTTGAGCAGAATAAACATCCACAGAAAGTTCTCGTTTCCCGTCTCACTGAGCCTTCTAAGAGATGACAACTTGAAAGGCAGAGATGGTGCATCTGCTGGTTCACGTCCCAAACGGCCCAACGGCCCAGGCCAAGCCAGGCCTGAGCCAGGCAGTCAACCCGGGCCTCTCACAGCCATCATCTGCTGCCCACAGGGCCTTCAGGGCAGGGTGCTGTGGCCCCTGCAGGCGTCCACCCTGAGCCCGGGGAAGCTGCAGGCTGGGTGTAGGTACCTTGGTCACGCGGTGCCTTCTTGTTGCTGTGTCCTGAACCCGGGACAAGCCCCATCCATGACAGACCGGGCATGCAGGGAGGAGGGTCCCACGCCTGGGCTCTGACCCGGGGTCCTTGGGTTGTCAGAGCAAGAACCACGAAGCCAACACAAACCTCACTGGCTACAGAGGTCAGGCACAGTGTGGCTATGGCCATGCCCCTAGGCCCGTCCAGCTGCACACCGCCCCCGCTGGGAGGGAGTGGACAGGTGCTGACCTCACCCTGGGACGTCACCTGTCCCAAAGGCAGGCATCGCGGGTGTCGGTGTGGCCACGACTCAGCTTGTCAGCAAGTCCCTGTGTCCATGCCAGCTGTGAGCAGGTGCATCGAGGGGACGTCCTCATGAGCACACTGTGGCCAGCATAGGAGGCAGATGGGTGCCTGGGTCCGGAGGCCAGTGTCTGGCAGGTGGAGCTCCCGGGTCGATCACCTGCAGAGACGGGAGGACAGCGGCGAGCGCCCCGGCTGAGGCCGTGCCCTGGGAGGCGGCTGCCCAGGGTGGGAGGGGCTGGCACACGGGCGAGGACGCACACCGCGGCCACTGCCTGGCTCGGGGCAGCCACGACGGGGCCGCAGTGCCTTCGGCTCCTCGACTTCCTTCCTCTCCCCGCTTCAGCTGGGATTTCCACCTGCCGCACCTGGGCAGCCCGAGGCATCCGGCGGACACACAGGCGTCACGGAATGCGTGCGCCCTTAAGATGGGTGGGGCGGGCCCCAGCGTCCACGGAGGAGCACGTGGGCAGTGACGGCGCTGCCCACGGAAAGGCAAGCCCGCACCCTGCGCAAACGCTGAGGCAGGAGGCACAGGCCGCGGGAACGAGGGGCAGGGGCCCCGCGATGCCGCCCAGCGCCGGGCCCGCGGTCACCTGCGGAGCCGGGCCCACCTCGTGCACACGCTGACCGCAGGCCGAGGCCGGCGTCCGGTTCCTCTGGGGAAAGCGGCTGCCTTCAGTGTCCCGGAGACGGGCGCCCGGCCCGGCCAGGGGCATCGGCGGGCGCAGCGGGTGGGCAGCGCGGGAGCGGAGACGCCCCTTCCCCAGGAAGAGCAGCAGCGGGGGTTCTGGACACGCAGCCGGCCGCGCCTGGGCAGCTCCGGCCGCACCGGGGCCCAGGAAGGCGGGCGCCGCGGCGGTGGCGCCCCGGGACGAACGAGGATCCCCCGACGCCGCCTGCGCGGCGCGACCCGGGGAGTCCGCCCTGCACCGCTCCCGCAAGCCTGCGGAGGTGCGCGCGCAGCCGCCGCTGGGGGCGTGGCCGGGCAGCGGGCGCTGCACGCATGAGGCACGTGGCCGCCGCTGGGGGCGTGGCCCCGCCTAGGGGCGTCGAGGGCCCGCGCGCGAGGCACGTGGCGCACGAGGCGCGTCCGTCGGGCCGCAGACGTGCGTGCGCAGCCGCCGCGGGGAGGCGGGGGCGGGGCGGCCAGGCGGTTGGGCCGGGGGCGGGTAACGGAGGGGCGTGGCCGGCGCAGGGGGTGGGGTTACCGTTGCGGGGCGGGGCGGCGCAGGCGCGCTGCGCGGCGCTCACCGGTCTCCCGCCCCCCAACGGCGCGCCCGCGGTGGCCGGCGCTGCGTCCGGCGTCCTCTCGGGCCGGGTGGCCGCCTGCCCCGCCCGCGTCCCGCGTCCGCCGCCCCGTCCCGCGTCCGCCGCCCGCGTCCCCGCGCCCCGCCGCCGTTGGGCCGCGCCGCGCCGCCATGTCGGGCCCCGGGCCGCGGGAGCCGCCGCCTGAGGCGGGCGCGGCGGGCGGCGACGCGGGCCCCGAGGGCGCGGGCGGCGGGGACGCGGCGCTCGGCGAGCCGGGGCTGAGCTTCACGACCACCGACCTGAGCCTGGTGGAGATGACGGAGATCGAGTACACGCAGCTGCAGCACATCCTCTACTCGCACATGGAGGCGGCCGACGGCGAGCTCGAGGCGCGCCTCAGCTCGGCGCTGCTGGCGGGCCCGGGCGCGGGCGCGGGCGCGGGCGTGGGCGCCGCGCCGCCCGTCTACCCGGTGCTGTGCCCGCCCGCGCTGGCGGCCGACGCGCCCTGCCTGGGCCACATCGACTTCCAGGAGCTGCGCATGATGCTGCTGAGCGAGGCGGGCGCGGCCGAGAAGACCCCGGGCGGCGCGGACGCGGCCGGCGCGCGGGCCCGGCCCGACGGCGCCAAGGAGGGCGCCGCGGCTGCGGGCCCCGACGGCGCCCCCGAGGCCCGGGCCAAGTCGGCCGTGCGCGTCCGCCTGGAGGACCGCTTCAACAGCGTGCCCGCCGAGCCGCCGCCCGCGCCGCGCGGCCCCGAGCCCCCGGAGCCGCCGGGCGTGGCGCTCAACAAGTGCGTGCCGCGCGCGGGCCGGGCGCGGGCGGGGCCGCCGGCTGCGCCTGCCGCTCACGCGCCGGCTTCCCCTTGCCCGGCAGCCTGGTGACTCTGATCCGACACCCGTCCGAGCTCATGAACGTCCCGCTGCAGCCGCAGAGCAAGTGCACGGCGCTGGTGAAGAACAAGAGCGCGGCCGCCACGGCGCTGCAGTTCAGCTACCCGCTGTTCACCACCGGCGCCTGCTCGGCGGGCGGCCCCTCGGGGCTGGCGCCCACGCAGGTGCCGGGCCGGGCCGGCACGGGCCGCCCGCGGGTCAGGGCCCCCGGCGGGCCGCGGGCAGGCGGTGAGGCCGCTGTCGCTTCCTTTCCCCGCAGAGTTCCGGCGGCGCCTGCTCCATGCTGGAGGCCGCCAAGCACCAGGACGTGGGCCTGCCGCGCGCCTTCTCGTTCTGCTACCAGCAGGAAATCGAATCCACCAAGCAGACCCTGGGGAGCAGAAACAAAGCGTTGCCCGAGCAGGTCTGGATCAAAGTGGGAGGTAAGATGGGGCCGCGCGGCCGGTGCTGGGCGCCCTCTGGGCCTCGGGGACGACGGCGGCTGCTGGTGGGGGTCCCCGTCGCGTCGGCGTGTCCTGGATCCCAGCGATGGAGCCGACGACTGGGAGGGTCTCCACTAGCCGAGCCTTGGCGGGCGCACGGGATTTCCGGTTCATCTTCAAGGTCCAGGAACACCGCGAGGCAGGGGTCTGGTGTCCACCAGCCCCGGGAGAGGGGGCCAAGGAGACGCGCCCTCGGTGGGCAGGGGTTGGGGTCGGAAGCAGGAGGCCCTGGGGGCTGCAGAAAGTTCTGGAATTCAAGAAACTGCCGAGGAAGGGGAGCCTCCCGCCTTGCGAGTTGACCTGGGCCCTTGGAGATTACTTCTGAGTCCTCCCAGCAAAACGACAGCTTAGGCTGGGGCTTCAGAGCCTGGATTCGCTGGACTGGGGGGTGCGCGCCCCCCGCCCCGTCCGTCGTGTGGTTTTCTCCTTGTTGTGTGTGTCTGGGGCAGAAGCCTGCGTTAGGGCCTCGTGAGGGGAGAAGGCGAGTGTCGCAGCAGCCCCTGGGGTGGTGCCTGTGGGCCCCAGGGCCTCCGGGTGCGGCAGGTGGCTGGTGAGCGGGGACGCTGTGTGCTGACGCCCTGTGGGCCGACGCGGCTGACGGGGGCACCGCCGCCCCCTCCTGGGTGTCAGAACAGCCTTGTCCCGTTAGCGTGACCGTATGTACAGAGGGTTTGCTGATGAGAGGGGGGCCTGTGACAGGTGAGCTGCCGCACAGCATGGGGCAGGGGCTGGCGTGGGGGTGGCAGCTGGACAGGGTCAGAGTCACTCTCGCGCGGCTCGCGTGCGGCGTGGGCGGGCAACGTCCCGGGGGAGAACCTGAAACAGCCTCTCCTCTTCTTCCGCAAAGAAGAAGCGCTATGTAAACAGGCGATCAACAAGAGGAATCGAAGTAGAATCCGGCAGCTGGACGCGAACACGGAGCGCAGAGCCCTCGGCGAGATCCAGAACGTGGGCGAGGGCCCCGCGGCCGCGCAGGCCTGGCAGTCCTCGGAGTCCTCGCAGTCCACCCTGGGGGAGCAGGCCCAGAGCGGGCCCCAGGGCGGGAGGTCCCAGCGCCGGGAGAGGCACAACCGGATGGAGCGAGACAGAAGGTACCGTGCATGGCTGTCGGGCCGGCGTGTGGCTGTCGGGCCGGCGTGTGTGGCCGTCGGGCCAGCGTGTGGCCGTCGGGCCAGCGTGTGGCTGTCGGGCCGGCGTGTGTGGTTGTCGGGTTGGCGTGTGGCTGTCAGGCCGGCGTGTGTGGCTGTCAGGCCGGCGTGTGTGGCCGTCGGGTCGGCGTGTGTGGCTGTCGGGTCAGCGTGTGTGGCCGTCGGGTTGGCATGTGGTTGTCGGGCTGGAGCTGGTGCTTGGCAGAGAGTGCCGTTAGCAGCATCACCTGGACGTGGCCTGGCAGGTCAGCGCCCCCAGGACCGCCCTGGCCTCAGTGAGGGCCCACAGAGGCGTGTAGGGAGTGGGTGTGGGGGAGACCGGGCCCGCGTCCCCAGGCGGCCTCTCCCAGAGCCAGCAGCGGGGTGTTGCCGGCAGGAAGGCTCGAGGGAGACCCAGGGCCCGGGGCTTGCTGGGGGCCATCGCGTAGGCGGCTTCTCACTGGCACGCGGCTCGCTTCTCCCTGGCGGAAGACAGTGCTGAGCACCGACCCTGGGTGCGGGGGCCACCCTGACTGACCCTGGAGCGCTGTGGTCCAGGAGCCCGTCCAGGGCCCGCCAGGCACACGGGCCACGTGGTTCTGCGTTTTGATACGCTGGGGAAGGAGGAGTTCGGGGCGCAGAGTTGTCTCGCGCGTGTGTTTATTTGTGCTGCTCTCTTGGAGTTGGGCTTTCCCATGGCGTTCCCGGCGTTCCCTCCGGGTGCCGTAAAGGGCGGACTGGTGGCCAAGTCCTCGGCTTTCCACTGCGTGCGTGCGTGGGCTGTGCGCACGCACTGTGGCTGAGGCCCCCCGGGCTCACCGTGGCGGCACCGGCGCTGTGTCTGCCGTGGATGGGGACCAAGCGCCTGCGGGAGAGGCCTTTGCCTGTGACCACGCCTGATTCCACGCCGTCTGCAGGTTCGTTGCCTCTGCCCTGGGTCCGTTGTCTGTACAACAAGGAGCAGAGCCGGCGTGGGCTGCAGGGAGCGCGGCCGTCCCGCCGTGCAGGGCTGTCCCTGGGGGGCCTGCGCCCCCGCCGCAGCGCTGCCAGTCCTCGGTCCGGCCTCCCATGTGTGAGGTCTGGAGGGGGTTCCGCCTGGCCCAGCCCTGGCTGGCGTGGACATTTGGGGAATGGACCAGTGGATGGGAGGTTTCTGTGTGTCTCTCTTTCAAATAAGATGGAAATAAGTAAATTTCAAAAAAGGTTGTTTTAAAAAATGCTCTAGTCACACAGGAGTGAGGAGAACCCATGCGGCCGCTGGGGGCAGTTTATTGGGGACTTTGTGACTTGCTGAGCACAACACGGAATCGTGTAAACCGCAAACTAAGACGCGAGCGGTGCCTTAAATGGCCTTCGAGAGCTGCGTCTCAGGACGGCGGGGGGGTCTCTGCCAGGCCCTGGCGCCTGGAGAGCAGCAGCTCCTCCGAGTGGCAGGACGCCGTGCTGGGGGCCTCTGAGCCTGGCCCTCGGGAGGTCGGCAGGGGAGGCTGCAGGCCGTGTGCAGGGGCCGGGGCCACTCTGGGCAGCCTGGGCCAGCAGGAGCGGGACCCGAGAGCAGGCCCCACGCATGTGCAGCCGCTGGCTGGGACGCTGGCTGCGTGTCTCCCGCCTCAGCCTCTGTGTGACGCCTTTGGATTTTGACTGCAGGCGCAGAATCCGCATTTGTTGCGATGAGTTGAATCTCTTGGTTCCGTTCTGCAACGCAGAGACGGACAAGGCGACGACGCTGCAGTGGACCACGGCGTTCCTGAAGTACATTCAGGAACGACACGGAGATGCCCTCAAGAAGGTCAGTGCTCAGCGGGGCCCCGGTCCCTCTGTGGGGCACGATTGGCCACAAAGTGGCCTTTGCACGCCTGTCGCTTCCCCAAGACGGACACCCGGTCCTAGCGGCAGCGCGAGCAGAGCCTCCCGGGGAGGCCGCCTGTCGCTCCCAAAGCAGTGACCCTGTCTGGCGACACCGCACCTGCTCTGTGCTGGGCCCCAGGGGCTCGGAGGTTTGCGGTGGGCAGGGGCCTGGTGACCTGGGACGAGCCACCACTCCCTGGGTCTCGTCTGCATGGTTGCAGGCTGTGGCCCCAGCCTGCTCTGCTCTCTGAACGCACAGGTGGTTCCGAGGGGCGAGGGGCGGCAGTTGTGGGCGCCTGCCTTGGGGGGACTTCAGGTCCAGGCTCCGGCTTCAGAGGCTGGCGGCTTTGTCACTCCAGGGGTGACTGTTAGGCCTGAGGGACGTGACCTGTGGGGTCCTGAGTGTGTGCCTTGCCCAGTCCGTCGGCGGGCACTGCTGCTGGCCCAGCAGGAATTGGACTGGAGAAGGAGCTGGGGTGGCCGCTGGAAGCGTTCCTGGGAGTGCCCCAGTGGGCCGTGCGTGCACAGGTTCTCAGCCCCCCCCCACACACACACCGTGTCCGCGTGGCAGCCGCGTCTGGGTCTCCTCGTTTCCCGTTCTTTATTTTCCTTAGACCTCGAGTTGCGTTTTCCAGCTGCGCTGTGCTGTGCGTGGTCGTTCATGGGTATTTCAGTGCAGTTACCCCCGCGTTACTCATTAGAGGTCTGTCACGCTGAAGTAGAACCCCTGTCGACACTGTATGCTTGTGCTCAAGCATTAGATAAACTTGGTTATGTGGACACGGTGGCTTGTTCCTGAGTCAGGTCATTAGGCCCATCAGGGGTCAGGCTGGCGAGAACCAGTCAGCATTGTCAGGCCTGTCAGAGTGCACGCGGCCCGAGCACGTGTAGGCCGGCACCCAGCGCGTGTACGCGGCCCGAGCACGTGTAGGCCGGCACCCAGTGCGTGTACGCGGCCCAAGCACGTGTAGGCCGGCACCCAGCGCGTGTGTGACCCGAGCACGTGTAGGCCGGCACCCAGCGCGTGTACGTGGCCCGAGCACGTGCACGCACACATTTGCATGGCAACTTGCCCGCTTCGTGCACACTGTTGTCTTTGCAGATGTGATGCTGAGGTTTTGAGGCGATTTTTCTGGGTGGTTCAGCGTGCATTTCACTCGACAAGTGTCTCCGTCCGAGGCGTCTGTCCAGGCGTGGAGGGTCCTCTGGGCGGCCCCGTGGGACTGCGCAGGGACTGGGTGTCTGGCTGAGGCCGGGGGGTGAGTAGGAGCTGGGGTCCCACAGATGGTCAGATAGCGCCACGGCTGTGTTTGGGAACCACCACAAGCCGCCACATTGCCGGGATCGGGGCAGAGGCAGACTGGCCAGGCATGCTGGGCGGGAGGCTTCCTGAGGGTCAAGGCGCCCCGAGATCTGACGGCCTTTAGAGCCATCCCTTGCCGCCGTGGGGAGGGAAGAGACACACCTTGGCCACAGGACGTGGCAGGAATGAGGCTTCCCGGCGTGTCTGCCGATGGTTAAGCGGTAGCTGGGAGGGCGTGGGCTGACCGGCACAGCTGGGGGCTGGGGGAGCGGCCGGGGGGAGTGGGGAGCGTGTTGCCGACCAGCCGGGGGCAGGCGTCCCCAGCAGACAGCCATTCGTGTGTGTGCGGATGCACGTGATGTGCACGTGCCGTGGACGCCCGTGCCCGTGCCCCGACCTCAGCAGGCGACACTGACCGTGTGCACCTCGTGCGCACACAGCTTCACGCTCAGAGCCTGGGTCTTCCTCTCGCGTGTCTCACGTGTCTCAAGACCGGCTCCTCCTGGTGCCGTGGTGCTGCGCCCGCACCGCCCGAGGCTGGTGGCGTCCACCTTGTGCCTGTCCCTGCACGTGGCGTTGGTGAGTTTCTGCCCTCACCCAGAGCACGTGGCTGGCGCTGTGTGTGTCGGGGCCTGCGCCGACGGCCCCGGCGGAGACGAGGGGGTCGAGGCCGCTTGTCTGCAGGATGCGCTTCCCGGGGCTCCGGCTGCTACTGTGATTTCAGTTTTGGTGTCATTCAAGACCAGAGACACATTCAGAGTAGTGCAGAGAGCTCCGTCCCTACCGCTGCCCACGCGTGGCTCTCGCGTGCCTGTGCACCTGGGTTTGGCCATCGCAGTAGGACTTTAGGTGCCCTGTTGATCCATTCAGGTGCTGCCTCTGTCCCAGTCATGTCCACGTGCTTTTCCCCGGAGGAACTGGGCCAGTCACTGACCATGCCCACTCGTGACGAGCCTCAGCACGGCCCCGCACGCTCCCTTGTCCCCGCCGGCAGTGGCAGCCCACCTGCCCTGCTGCCCCTCTTGTCACCAAGGCTGGATCCTCCGGCCACACTGGAGTCGCCCTCACTGCTGCTCTGAGCCTGTCGCCGACGTAGGGACTGCCCCGCCCCGTTCACTTTGCCTGTCGCTGTCCTGGGGGAGCGCTGGACGGGGGTCCCTACCAGCAGTAATCCCTTGGCCCTCGTCAGCTGCTGAGTCAGGTGCCCCCTCCCCACCCTCTCCTAGACCTACATTCCCGTCAGTCTCTGGTTGCTGCCCCCATGCCTCCTGCGTAGCCAGCCACGGGATGAGAGGTGACCTCGTGGCTTTGTGAGTAGCACGGACACACCCCACGGCCTCCGGGATGAGCCCTGCCTGCCGGCTGCTGCTCTGTCCCCGGGTTCTCCACGTTGAGGAGCCCAGGCTGTGCGCACCGTCCTGGAGCTGAGCAGCTGAGGGACCTGGAGAGCCCCCCCCACATCCGTGTCCAGTGTCCGTGGCTCTCATGGTCAGTAGGGTGCCTCCCCTGCCTGCACGCTTGGCCCCCCAAGTCTACAACCAGCCTCCCCCTCCAAACAGGAACTCCCCCGTCTTTTGCCTCTAAGATAGGGAGGATGGGGCACGGAGTAGGACGACGGTCCTCGCACAGGGTGAAGGCTGGTTCTGTTGAGCGCCCCAGTATCTGTATTCCTGGAGCCTGGAGCCAGACGGTCTTTGGGTGCCCGGTGGCTCTGCCTCCCGCCAGCCCACAGTGTGGAGCTCCGGCTCTCGTCCTGCATCGCCCCTCCCAGGCTCGTGTTCATGAACCAGCCCTGCGCGTCGTGTGAGCGGGGTGTGGATGGTCACCTGACCTTTGTGGTGTGCCCGTGGCAGGCCATTCTGTACAGAGACCCAGCCCACATGAGAAGTAATCACCCAGCAGGTGGGGCCCACACAGGATATCCCAGCCTCCATCAGGCTGTGAGCGCCGCGACCCGCCCAGGGCGCGCTCTGAGGGTGCGGGCACTGACAGGGCGCTGCCGTGGCGCTCCGAGGCTGTCTGTCGCGTTCAGTGCTCGGTGACTTCCCTCCGAGGAGGAGCAGGACGCCAGCGGCTCTGCCTGTCCCATGTGTGTGGGGGTGGGGGTGGGGGTGACAGGTGCCACAGCTGGCATCAGTGGGAATTAAGGGACCCCAGGGATGGCTGAACCCCATGTTCGCAGGGCTGGCCCCAGCACCGCCTCGGGGCAGGCTGAGAGTCCCTGTGGAAGCTTTGAGGGCTGTTGGACGGGGACTTTGGTCTGCTTTGGGGACACGCTGTTGAGCGAACCTTTGTAGCTTGCGTGTGGCTGCTGCAAAAGCTGTGTTGGGATCTGTTTTGAAAATCAAGTCTGCTGTCTGTGCCGATGAATCTACCCCTGTGTTACCCTTGGGCCGTCCTGAGCTGCTGGGGCCCCCCATCACCCCTGCTGGGAGGATACCCCATCCATCACCCCTGCTGGGGGCTCCTCATCACCCCTGCTGGGGCCCCCGTCACCTCTGTGGGAGACATCCCATCCATCACCCCTGCTGGGAGGACACCCCATCCATCACCCCTGCTGGGAGGACACCCCATCCATCACCCCTGCTGGGAGGACACCCCATCCATCACCCCTGCTGGGGCCCCCCATCATCCCTGCTGGGAGGACACCCCATCCATCACCCCTGCTGGGAGGATACCCTATCCATCACCCCTGCGGGGGGCTCCTCATCACCCCTGCTGGGGCCCCCATCACCCCTGCTGGGAGGACACCCGTCACCCCTGCTGGGGCCCCCATCACCCCTGCTGGCGGTGCATGTCTTTTCTGTTGAAATTTGCTTTCATCTTGATCATTTTTTAAAACTTTGATCTGTGTTTTCCTTTCTCAAGTTTTAGTTTTTCCTAGTGTGCTGAGTTGAGTTTGCTTCGTTTGCTTTCTGCCTGGTGCATTTGAAGTGGGTTTCTGTGTTGTCCCAGGGGAGCGCGCCCCAGGTTGAGCTGCGATCCTCCGGTCGTTGCGCTGTCCTTCGTATCTTGCAGTTTTCATTTGTTTGCCTCTTTGAGCTGTGAGTTCTCTCGAAGTCCATTTTTAATTTTCCATCTACGCAGGGGTCTTTTTTTTTTTTTTTTTTTGACAGGCAGAGTTAGTAAGAGAGAAAGGTCTTCCTTCTGTTGGTTCACCCCCCAAATGGCCGCTACAGCCAAAGCTGAGCCGATCTGGAGCCAGGAGCTTCTGGGTCTCCCACGTGGGTGCAGGGGCTCAGGCACCTGGGCCATCTTCCACTGCTTTCCCAGGCCTTGGCAGAGAGCTGGATCGGAAGTGGAGCAGCTGGGACTCGAACCGGTGCTCATATTGGATGCCGGCACTGCAGGCGGTGGCCTCACCGGGACACCACAGCGCCGGCCCACGTAGATGATCCTCGGTCGTCATTCCTGTTGAGGAGGCCCAGCGAGGTCCGTCTGTCCACTGGGTCGTGGTCACCACACTCTGTCCCTGGAGGGAGCGCTTCAGCTTGACCCACTCCCGCCGGCCTGCAGCAGAGGCCTTGCGTGGCCTGGTGGTTGTATGGGAATGGTTTGGAGAATCAGGTGCCTTCTGACGTCTGAGAGGTGGTCGTCATCTCCCTTTGAGCTAGTTATTCTGAAAGGTCAATTCCGCTTTGCCAAGTCAGGGGGCGGCTTTGTGTTCATGCTCTAGGTGTCAGGTATAGGACATCAAGATGTGGCATCCTAAAGCCTCTGGATGTCTGGGAGAAGCCGAGTCTGTGCACGTGCCGATGCAGCTCCCGCGTGCACCCTGGGAGTGCAGCCGGCCTTGGTCTCGGCGTCGGCCGCAGCACCCGGCTCAGAGCTCGAGCCAGTGGCAGCAGAGTCCCTTCCAGTTCTCCTCCCGGGCTGGGAGTGAATGCGAACTGCAAGCCAGCAACAAGGAGGGACTTGAAGGTAGACATTTCTCCAGGGAAGGTGCACGGGTGGGCAGGAAGCACAGAGGGACACTGGAGTCAGCGCACAGGGAGGCGCCGCTTCAATGCCGCCAGTGCGGCCGGTGGTAGGACTGCAGAGACCCGAACCCTGTGCGCCGCTGTGGGGATGTAAATGATCCAGCCCTGGACAGCTGTGGCAGTAGCTCAGAAAATGGAGGCGCCCAGTCGGGCAGTCCCGTCTCAGCTGGAATGATGCTTGTCCGCGGCGGCTCTTGGCAGCGGCAACCCAGGCCGCCACGGGCAGTGAGCCCCGCAGGCTGTTTCCCGCACACGAGTGGGGAAGGAGCCCCGCGCCTGCCTTGGCATGACAACGCGAGCGTTTTGCCGAGTGAACTGAGCCAGCTCCAGGAGAAGCATGCCGTGTGATTGTAGTGCATGAGGCCCCCGAAGTCGTCGGAAATCGCAGACACGAGTGTAGTGGGCAGAGGGAACACCACGTGCTCTGCCCAGAGGCTGTAGCGCTGCCAGGAAGTGGGTGGGGGTCAGGGTGTGGCCAACGCAGGAGCAGGGGAGCAATCCCATTCCCTAGAGCTGCCAAATGAACCCCGGGAATGGATTTAACCAAGGACGCGCGGGGACCTCGGCAGTGAAAATCACAGAGGGAATTTGAAGAGGGCACGCACAGAAAGGGAAGGTGTCCCGTGTCCGTGAGCTGGAAGAATCATTGGTACTGACGCGGCCACACTGCCCGAGCGATTCACACACTGAGTGCAGCCCATCAGAACTCCGTGGCGTTGTTTAGAAAAGTGGAGAAACACTGCTAGGATTCGTGGAGCCACACAAGCCCCTGAACAGCCGCGGTGAGCTGAGCAGAGGCCGGCGGTGGACGTGTCTCAATCCCTGACCGCACAGCAGCGCGCCCGGAGCAGCGGACGGGACGCACAGCCCGGCAGGGGACCAGGAACCCATGGGCTCAGCTGACCGACTGAAACGGCGCAGAAGGCAAGTGTGGAGCAGCTGGTGCTGGGGAAGCAGGTGTCCACGTGCCCAGGACACATAGCACTTGGCCCACCGCTCAACAAATTAAAAGACAAATTGGGGCCGGCGCCACGGCTCACTGGGCTGATCCTCCGCCTGCGGCTCCGGATTCTAGACCCTGGGTTCTAGTCCTGATTGGGGCGCCGGATTCTGTCCCGGTTGCCCCTCTTCCAGTCCAGCTCTCTGCTGTGGCCCGGGAGTGCAGTGGCGGATGGCCCAAGTGCTTGGGCCCTGTACCCACATGGGAGACCAGGAAAAGCACCTGGCTCCTGGCTTCGGATCGGCGGTAGCTCCAGCCACGGCGGCCATTTGGGGGGTGAACCAACAGAAGGAAGACCTTCCTCTCTCTCTCTAACTCTAGCTGTGAAAAAAAAAAAAAAAGGCATATGGAAATCTGCAAACACGAGCCCTCTGGCTTCCCTGTCCTTCATCCTCCCTGTGCTAAAGCCTCAATTCAGAACAGGGCTGTGTGAGAACACGGCCGCGACGTCCTCGCTGCTCCTGGTGGCCTCCCTGACCTGGTGGCCAGCCCTGTCCGCGCCCCCCATGGCCTCCCTGACCTGGTGGCCAGCCCTGTCTGCGCCCCCATGGCCTCTCTGAGTCAGGATCCAGACCTCGTGCTGGGTCGACGGCTGAGACGCGTCTCAGTCTGCGTCAGTTCCCGTCCTTGTCAGGAGTGGGCGGTTTTCCCGCCCTGCACGTCTGGGCCATGCTGTGTCTGTCCTCCCGTGGAGGGTGGGTGCCCTGAAGTCTTGATGGGACCCGGCTCTGTGTGTGGTTCCTCAGGAGGCCCGGGTTGAGGCTGACGTAGCCATTGCGGTGCCGGCTCTTAGAGCTGGCGTGCCGGGAGCTCGCCCCCGGAGAGCCGCAGTGCTCTGGCAGGGCGTTGCCTGCTGAGCCGGCATTGGTGCCACTGGTGCTTCAAGTGGTGCATCTTGTGTTGGTTTTGCCGCAGTCTAAAAGTGGCTGCGTGTAGCTGCTGGAGAGAAGCCCGAGTCCCTGTCTGTCGCGGGCGCCCTCCCGAGGGGACAGGAATCGGGGTGACACTCGGCTCCGTCTCGCGACGCAGCCTCGTCTCAGCAGCCCGTGCTTGCGAAGAAAGTGCACTAATGACCCCGTCTTGGCCCTAGGAATTTGAGAGTGTGTTTTGCGGTAAGACCGGCAGAAGGCTGAAGCTGACCAGGCCGGACTCCCTGATCACCTGTCCCGCACAGGGCAGCCTGCAGGGCAGCCCCTCGATGGAGATCAAGTGACGGACTGAGCAGGAGTCCTCAGGCAGCGAGCGGCCGTCCCTTCGCGATCCGGAGGGGTCCCTGGTCCTGGAGCTGACCGTCTGGCTCCAGGGGGACCCGACTCAGGTTGATGGGCTCCAGCAGGGCCCCTGAGAGCGCACTCTGTAAAACGGGCTCCCCGGCTCACAACACGGTCCACGCGTGAGAGCGCACTCTGTAAAACGGGCTCCCCGGCTCACAACACGGCCCACGCGTGAGAGCGCATTCTGTAAAACGGGCTCCCCGGCTCACAACACGGCCCACGCGTGAGAGCGCACTCTGTAAAACGGGCTCCCCGGCTCACAACACGGCCCACACACGTTACAACAGCACACTCTGCCGGTCTCAGCACACACCAGCCCACACACGGGGCCGCCGTCTCCCCTGGCACACAACACCGGGCCACTGGTGGCCTGTGAGAGCGCGCTCTGCCAGTCTCGCTCAACACCGGGCCCGTGGAAGCACACTCTGCCACAGTCCGCACACAGCACCGGCCGCTCGTGGCTGTGAGACCGTTGGGGTCATGACATCTGGATAATTAGTATTCTCAGTGATCTGACTGCATCATGTTTCCTCGACATGATACCTGGAAGGGTTCCGTCTGTGTGATTGCTTTCGGCCTCGAAGGTGCCTGGCCTTTCCCACTTCATTCACGTTTTGAATCTGCCCCTCCGGCAGCTGGAACAAGTTACATTGTTCTTAGGTAGTAGTTTGGAAATTTTATTTGCTTTGTTATCGCTCCCCTTGGTGACGTTGCCGTGCTGCAAGGGGCGGGCCTGTTCTAACTCCCCAGAGACCCCTGCAGAGCCACTCCGTCCACAAGAGCGCTATTGTCAGAACGCTCAGTGTGCACGTTCCACACTGAGAGTCATTATTTTCTGTGCAATAAACTGCAGTGTTTGGACCCGAGTTTTCCAGTGAGTGGCTTTATTACGACAGGAGATCAAGCCTTCAGTGCAGTCTGCACGCGGCAGCAGGCGGGGTCCGGTTCTCTGGACGGGACGCCGTCGCCATCCGGATTTCCTGTCAGACCGCGGCCATCGCCCTGAGCGTTCGTACCGTTTTATTGGGGTCGCACCATGGCCTGCACACGTGTCGTGTAAACACTGCCGAGTGTCCCCATCGCACGGGAGTGTGCACAACTTGGCCCGACACCTCCCAGCCCTCGAGTGTCGGGTGGAAGTCACCACCCAGGCCTGCGTCTGAGGTCAGACGTCAGGATGAACGGGGAGGGGGGAGCCCCAGTGTCCACTCGGCCAGCATTGAAGCCAGGGCAGCCCCCGGGCGCTCCCGGCGCCGGCGCGCCCTCTCCCAGCTCGGCTGATGCTGTGGTCGCCGCCTTCTCCTTGGTTCAGTTTTATTTCAGGAGCTCCTGGGGCCTGACTTCTCCCCGCCCCCTCCCAGCACGGCTCCTTGGCAGGCCGACGTGTCGCAGATCCCCGGAGTCCCCTGCGCGCCGACGGCCCCGGGCAGGCCGGGATCCCCAGGCAGGCCAGGCTCGCCGTGAGCACCGTCTCGGCCGTCTTTGCTTATGCCAGGCACGCCTTGGGGTCCTGCGACAGAGCGGGGAGGTGAGCAGCGCCAGGTGGCAGGGCTCCTGTCCCGAGCACCCAGCCCCAGCTCTGACTCGGATTCTGGAGGCTGGGGGAGGTGGCCGAGTCCAGGGCTGGAATCGCCTACAGCTGGGGCTGCCGTCCACCTGGAGGCCACATGGAGGTGACAGGAAGCCTCGCAGGTGGGGACCTGGGGCGCCTGGGCACTGGGTGGAGGCAGAGCTGAGTTAGCCACGGAGCACCAGGTGCATCAGGAACAGCTGGAGTGGACAGGCCTGTGGGTGCAGGTGAGGGTCCCGAGCCGGGCACAGGCGCAGGAGGAGGGGCTGGTCATTACAAAAATGGACCCTCCGGGGCCTGGGGTGTGGCTGTTGAAGCCGCCGGTTGGGGGCGAGGCATGGTGGTGCAGCCGGTTAGGCCACTGCCTGGGATTCCATGCCCCACGCTCCAGGGCCGTTTTGAATCTCGCTGCTCTGCTTCCTAGCCAGCTTCCGCTAACGTGCCCTGGGAGGTGGCGGGTGACGCGGAAGTGCCTGGACCCCTGCCACCCACGTGGGAGACCAGGGTGGCGCTCCTGGCTCCAGGTAGTCCGGCCTTAGCTGTTGTGGCCATTTAGGGAGTGAACCAGCAGATGGAAGATCTGTCAGTCTACCTACCTGTGTATCCCACCCCACTTCAAGTGAGTCTTTAAAAAAAACAAAAACTGGCGAGGAAGCCCATGTCCCTGGGGGTCCTGACTCCAGCTTCCTGCACAGCTCAGGGATCGCTCAGGTGGCTGGAGCTGGCCTGAGTTCTTGGCCCTTTGCTTCATCCGGGCCCTGGTAGGCGTCTGGGGCGTCAGTTAAGCAGATTTAACTGAACACTCTTGGCTAAGGGGACCCTCGAGGCAGCTCCTAACCTGGCCTCCAGGGAGGCAGGGAGGGCACGTCCTCTCCATGAAGAAGTGCACTCGCACCCCGGGCCGCCTGCAGCGTGGCGCCGTGACCTACCTTGTGGTCCCTGGTCTCCGTCAGGCCCGTCCAGCCCAGAGCCCGCCGTGCCTTTGTCTCCACGGTCCCCTGGGCTCCCTGCGGCGAGGACACAGGGTGTTGGGGTGTCTACTGGGGGCTCATCAGGCAGAGATGCCGGCCGTTCAGGCCCGACAGTGCAGAAAGGCCCCAGCCACCAGCCACGCAGCCCGGCTCTGCTGGAGACACCGTGCTGCCCGACAGCTGACCCAGGGTGCTGGGGTGCCCCCCCCGCTACTTGGGTCGCACACCTCCTGGTCTGGGAGGCCCGTGTGGTGAGAGCGCTGGGGAAACCCCGCCTTGTGACAGAGGGGCCAGCCAACGCTCGCCAGCAGCACGCAGACTGTTCTAGAACCTTGCTCCTGGTAAGCGAATCTCTTGGTCAGCACGCGAGGCCTCAGCAGCCCCCCTGGGCTCTGGCTTAACCCTCGGTGCTGCGGCCGTGTGCGCTGTCAGGTGTGGGTCACGCGGCGGCCACCACTCACCCACTGTTACACTGGAAGGGAGGTCTGAAGTTGGCCTCCCAGGCGGGACAGTGGGCTCAGAAGTTGACTGCTGGCCCCGTGCAGTGGGCTGGGCGTGGGCTGGCCCAGGCACAATGTGGCAGGGGCTCCTGGTAGACCTGTGGCCCAGCTGTGTGAACAGTTGGTGGAACGTGTGGTGTGGAAAACCTGTTCGTGGACTTGGAATTGTTTTGATATCAAACAATTCCACTTTGCACTCCTCTTGAAGCCCCGTGTGTGCGTGCACGCGTGTGTCTGCCCTTTCTGTGTGATGAGAGGGGTCAGTGCTCTGCATTTTTATCCACGAGTCCAGCAGGCATCCAGGTCCCCTGTTGGAGCTGCTGGAGAGGGCCTGAGCAGGCCTAACCTGGAGAAACTTCCAGAACCCAGGAAGCCTCCGCAGATTTGGGCCAGACGGTGCCTACGGGCAAGATGAACTCCACACGCTTGCCCTCTCAGGACGCGAAACGCCGCCACTGGCATGGGCTCCCATGTGTTCCTGCTGAGCTCAGTTGCGCCTTGGCACCGTCCGCCAGCCGCTCGGCACTGGAATCTCAGCGTCACACCCGAGGCTGGGCCGAGGCTGGAGCCGAGCAGCGCGTCTCGTCTCGCAGCGCACTGGGTCGCCAGTCGCTTTGTAACAGGTCAGTACTGACTCTTGCTCCTGACGCACTCAGCCTGCCCAGTCCAGGGAGCCAGCACCCGCAGCCGTTCCACACTTGGGGGACCCGGCCACGCTGGGGGAAAGTCAGCCACACTGGGGGACCCACAGGACTCCCTAACACCTCACACTTTTTATCAGCTCTTCCTACCAGATGCCGTTCTGATGGTATTTAAGGAAAATACCGCACACAAAAGCCTAGTCCTGCAGGGTCAGTGAGGAATTCACCGTGAGGTCCCAAAGGGGCACAGGGTCCTCACCTCCCAGGAGTCCCTTGTGACACCTCCGTGCCCACCCACGCATGAGCCAGCTGCACAGATGGGCAGAGCCGGGGGCGGGGGGCTCTGAGGCAACACAGCTCATGTGTCAGGCAGGGACGAGCTTGGCCACAGGCTGGTCACGCCCAGGTGGCGTGGGGTCGTCACGGCCCGAGTTGCCCCTCCCCGTGCGTGGGGGTGTCGGGTCTGCCTGTGGCTGCAGCAGCCATTTCTGAGTCAACACTCACCTCTGGGTCCGGGGTCTCCCAGCTCTCCGGGGGGACCCCGATATCCGGGGGGCCCTCGGGCCCCTGGGTGACCGATGGAGCCTGGGGGGCCCGGCGGCCCGGGGGGGCCCGCTGGGCCAGGCCGGCCGATGGAGCCCGGGGCTAACGGCTTCCTTAGGTGCGCAGCCAGCTGTGCAACTTGCTCTTGGGGAACAAGGGGCGCAGGTCAGAGTGCCCGAGGCAGAGCCTTCCAGAAGGCCAGCTGCTGTGGGCATGCGGGAAGCGGCAGAGAGGCAGCCCCAGGTCGTGAAGGCCGCCCGCCCGTGAGGCCACGGGTGGAGGACGGTCACGGGGAGCGAGGGAGCCCCTGGCTGGAGGACGGGCGGGGGCACAGCCACCTACTCACCGCTCACCATCCCCCCGCACAGCTCTCGGATGCGCTGCTCGCTGGCCGCTTTGCCCTGGAATTTCAGCCCAGGGCTGTGAGCGGGCGTCTGCTGGCAGCCCCTTGGAGGCATTCTTACTGCCCCCACCCCCGGCCCCGGTGCTGACTGCGGGTGAACCAGGTGCCAAGGCAGGGGCTCGCGGGGGCAGAGCCGACGTACCGGGACTCCTGGTTTCCCCGTGATGCCAGGGACACCCTGCTCGCCCTGGAAGCCCAGGGGGCCAGGGGGGCCCGGAACGCCCTGGACGCCGCTGGTGCCGTTGGGGCCCTGGTTGCCTTTGGGGCCCAGCTCCCCTCGGCTGCCAGACTGCAGAGGAGCAGGACAAAGGGGCTGGGAGGGGAGCCCCGCCAGGGGTAGCGGGCCTGCTCCCCAGCCAGCACAGAGGCCTCCCTGGCTTGCTGAGAACAGCCGAGCTGCTGTGACCGCATCTGGCCAGTGCCGGGGCCTGGCTGCTGGCCCAGAGGCGGACGGGAGGCCACAGGCTCTGGATTTTGCCAAGCGAGGATCTGCCAGGCACTCACCTCTCCTTTCGGTCCGACTGGGCCACTGGGACCCTGCGAGGAGAAAACACAGAGTGAGAAGGGGGGGAGACAGATCTTCCGTCCGCTGGTTCGCTCCCCAGATGGCCGCGACAGCTGGGGCTGGGCCAGGCTGAAGCCGGGAGCTCCGTCAGGGTCTCCCACATGGCTGCACGGCCCAACACTTGGGTGTCTTCCGCTGCCTTCCCAGCTGCATTAGCGGGGCTGGGCTGGAAGTGGAGCAGCTGGGACTTGAACCGGCGCTCATATGGGAAGCCAGTGCCGTAGGCGGCAACTCTGCCTGCTGTGCTGTAGCGCTGACCGCTGAATTACCCGGATGTCGTTGGCTGGGTGGGAAGTAGCCCCCAGGGAAGCGGTGAGACCACCACAGCCCCCTCGCCCAACACTCCCCGAAGCCTGACCCTCCAGCTGCCTGGAGGAGGCCCCTCCTCCCTGTGGCGCCTGATGGGGAAGGCAGCTGGTGCTGCTCCCAGGGGGGCGGGCGAGGGCCCTGCCTGGGCGGCTGCCCACCCAGAGCGAGCATCCATCTTCCCCCACACTCACCGGCTCGCCTTTGTCCCCAGGAAGACCGTCGGAACCTGCGACTCCCTGAAAGAGACCCAAAGGTAAGAGTCGTCACATGCTGTCCAGCCCCAGGGCAGAGACCGGAGCTGGGCCCAGCCACCCGTGGGCTGAGGCCGGGGTTAGCACAGGCTGCTCTGTCCAGAGCCCCACACGGCCTCGCCAGAGATGGCGGAAGTGTTTCTCAGTTTGCCGCGGCCCACACACAGCTTGGAGCCTACACCCGGCTCACCCAAAGCTGTTCCCCGGGGGCCAGCAGGGGACGCTTCCCCTCCGGGCCTGGGACTGCGGCCGTCTGCTTCGTCATCCCCGCCACGGCGTCTGCCTGCCGTCACTGTGCAGAGCAGGCAGGGGGAAGAGAACCGAGAGCCACAGGGGCCGGCAGAACCTGGGGGAGCCGGGACCGGATCTGACCCGAACGCTGCGCCCACTCACCTGGTCTCCCTTAGGGCCTGCGGCGCCTCCTGGGCCCTGGGGCGGGGAGAAAGCCCCGGGTTAGCGCAGCACAGGAGCCCTGCCTGGAGCAGCGCGGTGGGTAACACTGCCCACCTGGGCCTCAGAGGCCTGCAGTGAACCCTGCCCGGGCGGCTGTGAATCCGTGCCGCCCCTGGCAGCCACTGCCCCGCCCCGGCCCGGGGTCACTTCCTCGCAGCCGAGCCAAGCCAGAGCTGGAATCGCCTCCCCCTGGACTGGCACCCTAGCGGGTGGGAGCCGCCCATGGGGCAGAGAAGCCCAGACTGCGGTGTGGGGCCTGTGCCCGTGGGGACAGGGCACAGAGCCACCGCCACGCCTTCCCCATCTGGGGCCCCGGGGTTGCTGGCAGCGTCTGGCCCAGCTGGAATGTCCTGCCCGGGGGGCTAATAAAGGGCCCACTGTCTCGGCCGGGGCTTTGTCTGCAGGGGGTCCTGGCGCCTGCTTGGGCCACGTGCATGTCCAGAGCTCTGTCCCTGCCCTGCAACCAGGCAGGCACGTGGGACCACCAGGGATCTGCCCTCCCCCTCCCCCCGCCCCGTGCCCTGATGGCACCGCTGCCACGAGACCAGCAGGGAACAAGCCTGAGGTGAGCTGGGACTCCAGGACTTGACAGCAGTGGCACCCGCCCCCCAGCCAACCTCAGCTGACACCCAGGGGTGGAGTCACACACACACACCCCCCCCACGCGCCCTGTCCTGATTATGGGGCAGCCACAGCTGTTTGCCTGGCTGGACCTCCACAGAGGGGGGAGCGACAGAGCCCCCAGGCCAGCCCCACGGGACTGCAGGGTTGCACCACCACGCCCCCACAAGGTGTGCAGCCGCAGGTAAGCCTCCTGCTGGCCTGAGTGGTCTCTGACCTCGGGGCCCAGCCCTCGGGGGCACTCACCCGATCACCCACGTCACCTCGGAGGCCCTGGGGGCCTGGAAGGCCAGGCTCTCCTGCGCTGCCTTTCTGGCCCTGTGGACAAGGCCCAGCGTCAGTGCCCACTGGGCCCAGGGGACCTGCCGCCCCACCCCGACCTCCTTACCTGGAAGCCTCGGATGCCAGGGGCCCCTTGGGGGCCTTGCGGGCCAAGGGCCCCCTGAAAGATAAAGGTGTGAGTGACCGCGCGGGGTGGCAGGGCCCCAGGGCCTTGGCTTTGCCTCCCTAGCCGGGCTGGGTGGACGCTGCAATGGTGGCAGCGTCTGTTCCAGTGGCCAGGGAGCCTCCCGCACAGGCTTAGAGCTCAGACCCTCAGGCCGGCCTCTGCCGGTGGTGGCACCAATGTCCACTGCCTCCCCCAGGGCCCTGGCCGGCGGCTGCAAGTGGCCTCTCCATCTCCCGGTGGGCCAGGGACCAAAAACATGAGGCCCCTGTCCCATGCGGGCATCCTTGGCGCTTGGCCCATCTGCGTGCCGAGTCCCCTCCCCGCCTACTCAAACTGGGGCACTGGGGGCGCTTGGGGCCATGTCTCCCACTCACCGCAGAGCCCCTGTGGCCAGCCTCGCCGCGTTCCCCTGGCACGCCAACGTCTCCCTGCAGGGGGCATGGGGACACTGGAGCAGGGTCTGGACGCGCCCACGGGGGCAGGGCAGGGCTGAGGCGCAGGCGCACAGGGGAGGGGAGGGTTGTGGGTACTCACAGGGACGCCCGGCTCTCCTGAGGGGCCGGCTTCGCCCAGCTCTCCAGCTCGGCCCTGAGGAAAACAGCTTCGGTGCCGGCCCGCCCCACGGGCCAGGGCTGCAGAGCCGCCTGCCCCCCACCCCCACCCCACGGGCCCGCCCCACGGAGCCACCCCCCCCCCCCCCGAGGGAGCAGAAACCTACCGGTTCTCCCTTCTCGCCCTTGGACCCCGCTCTTCCGGGGAGGCCCTGGGGGGAGAGCGCAGGGTGAGCGGGCTTCCCGTGCTTCCCCAGCCTTGGAGGCAGAGCCCTCTGCGAGCCCCCAGACGCCCCACACGGGGCTGGCCCTCCCGTGTGGAGGGACGGGCATGTGCATGACGGGGCGGGGCCAGCTGGGCGGGCAGCCCCTGCAGGGCACTCACCGGCAGCCCGTTGGGGCCCTTCTCGCCCGGGGCACCGCCGCGACCTGCCTCTCCCTGTGGGGACCGAGGAGGGGGAGGGAAGCAGGTGCTGAGACGGGGCCCTGGGCTCCTCTGCGCCCCCCCCCCCAGCCACCTACCTTCTCGCCATCGAGGCCTGGCACGCCGTCCCGGCCATCCTTGCCCGGCATTCCCTGGGGACAAGGATGTCGAACTTTGGGTGGGGTACAGCCCCCCAGCCCCCAGAACTGTGCTGCCTCAGGCCCTGCAGGCCCGGGGCGTGGCAGGTTTGGTGGCTGCCCCCTGCGGACCCAGGACACAGGCCAGGCCCCCCCCTGGGCGGCCTCACTGCGATTTCAGGAGCTGGAGAGTGGCGGGGGGGGGGGGCACGGATGGGGAGGGGCCCCAGGACTTGGCATGGCGGCTACAGAGCTGCAGGCTGGCAATGGCAGAGCGTTCAACAGGGCATGGCCCCTCCTGAGCAGGGCTGTGAGAACACGGGCCACGAGCCCACCGGGTGCAGGGCCAGGATGTGGGAGGGGTGCGCGGCGGCAGAGCATGCACTCACCGGCTCTCCGCCAGGCCCGGCCACTCCGGGGATTCCTTTGGGACCAAGTCTGCCCTGGATGACACATGGGGAAGGAAGGGCTGCAGTGGGGACCCCGGGGACCCTCCTGCCTGCGGCACCCACCCCCCACTCCTGCACATGCCCCCCATTCTGAGCTGCAGGGGGCAGCTGCCCTGGCCCCAACAGCGCCAAGAGGCTCTGCACCCCGCCCCGCCAGGGCGCCTGGTGGCATGCACGCTGGCGCCTGGAGCCCTGGCCAGCCCCGCGGTTTGCAGGTGCCCTCCAGGCAGTGCCCCCAGACCCCCTGGCACAGCCCCTCCTGTCTCCCCCACCCAGGAAGCAGATGAGGGTTCTCCCCAGAAGGACCCAGAGAACCAAATTCTGTCTCACTCACGAGGTCGCCCTTGGGGCCGCGGAACCCCTCTGCGCCCCTCTCGCCTCTGTCGCCCTGCAAACGAAGGGGACAGGGGCAGTTACACAGCAGAAGGCCAGGCCCAGGCCCAGTGTGGCCGAGGCCACGTGGAACTCCTCGCACACATCCAGGGCCACGGCATCTCAGCCTGGGACGGGCAGCAGCAATGCAGCTGGGGGAGGTGTCCATGAGAGGGAGGCACAGGGGACACCCCCAGCACGCACGTACCACTTTTCCAGGTGCTCCTGGGATCCCAGGGGGACCTCGGAACCCGATAGGACCCTGCAGGAGAGAGGGGCTCTGGGTCCTCACAGACGCGCGAGTGTCTGGGCTGGGCCTGGCGGCAGCCCGCCCCCAAGCAGAGCCAGCAGCGCCTCACTGGGGAGCTGCCCTCCCAGCCCACCTGGAGTCCGGAGGGGTGCAGCCCCGATCCTCACCACCCGGCCACCACGACTTACCCGGTCCCCGGGAGGTCCTAGTGGCCCTGGAAGTCCCTGTGCTCCCCGGGGGCCCTGCAGGGACAGAGAAGGACATGGAGACAGCACTGCACTCACCTGGTGAGCACCCAGGGTCCCTGGAAGCCCCAGAGAGAGGGGCCCAGCCTTGGTACCGGCAGCCTTCCCAGGACGGGACCCCCAACCACCCCCACGCACATACACACCGCCAGCTCCCCTCTGCCCAGGCTCACCTGCAGCCCCACGGTGCCTGGGAGGCCAGCGGGCCCTGGAGGGCCAGGGTCACCCTGCGTCAAGACAGAGCAGTGGTCAGCGGGTCCAGGCCTAAGCAGCAGGGTCATGCACCCACAGTGCCAGAGGCCGCGCCTGTCGTCGTGGCCTAGCGTCTGTCTGAGCCTGCCCCCTCTCAGGCCCCTCTCGTGGCTAGGCACAACCCCAGCCATGCACGCGGTGGTCCCCTCTGGCCTCAGCACAGGCGCAGGGTGAGGGGCGTCCCCCGGGACACTTTAGGCTGCAACCTGAGTGTCCCCGCGAGCCCCAGCACACGAGTGAGCGTCCATGCCGCTGCCCCGCCCCATCCACCCAGATGAGCACAGGCCCAGGGCCCCGCCCTCACCTTCTCACCGTCCTTGCCCACCTCTCCCTGCTCCCCCTTGTAGCCAGCAGGCCCCTGAAAGCAGACGGAGAGTCAGTGCCCCTTGGCAGCACTGCCGATGGAGCCCGCACACCAGCCGCCCATTGTCCAGCCTCGGCACTCGGGGGTAGGGGTGGGAGTGGGGAAGGGGGTGGGGGGGCTCACTCTCCAGGTGCGTGAGTCTCTGGGTGGTGAGACTGGGACAGCCTGGAGCCAGGACCAGGCCTCCCATGCCCCGATGTCTCAGGGCCCGTGTTGGGGGCTGGGCGGGCTGCCCTTGCCAATGGGGAGGTGGGCTCGGCCTGAGTCACCTTGTGGCCACTCACCTTGAACCCTGGCATTCCCGGTGGCCCAGGGGGGCCTGGTGGGCAGATGGCTGGGCACTGTTGGAAAGTAGAGTGGTCAGACCCCTCCCAGCCTGACGCAGCAGGACCCCCTGCAGGGCTGCAGCCCCAGAGACACCTGAGACGCGCCATCCGGTACCATGGCGGCACCTTCACGTGTGCCGAGCCAACTGCGGTGTGCCGATCTGCCTGCTGTGTGACTTCTGGGAGGGATGTGAGCCTGGGCCCTAGACCTGTGCCACAGCTCCCCTGTGCCGGAACCCATGGAAGGTATGGAGCTTTCTAGATCATTCCCCAGCTGACCCGAGGAAACCAGGCAGAGGTACAGGGCTGGCGCCATCAACCTCGTCCCACCCGGGCTCTCCCGCCAGCACACGACCTAGCTACCACGTGGGACCCAGGGTGGGACGAGCAGCTAGCAGGCCACCCTGCGGCTCGGTGAAGCCACGGGGACGTTTTCCCTTGAAGATACAAAGCCTGGGGCTGGTGCTGTGGCGCAGGGGGTGAAGCCGCCATCTGCAGCGCCGGCACCTACCCGGGCACTGATCCAAGTCCCGGCTGCTCCACTTCCGACCCAGCCCCCCGCGAGGCCTGGGAACGCAGTGGACAATGGCCCAAGTGCTTGGCCCCTACGTCCACGCGGGAGACCTGGAAGAAGCTCCTGGCTCGGGCCCGGCCAGCCCCGTGTTGCGGCCGTTTGGGGACTGAACCAGCAGACGGAAGATCTCTTTCCTCCCCTTGCTGTAGCTTTTTCAAATCAATCAATCAATCTTTACAAACAAAATACAGAAGTCTCTGTGGACAGGAAGCCGTGGATGGCACTGAGCGCTAAGACCGTGACCCTGGGGAGTGACCAGGCAAACGTCAGGACAGAAGCCAGTCCCAGACTCGCGTCGGGAACCTGGTGTGTGAGGGAGGCGCACAGCGGCCTCCCGGGGCTGAACACGGGCGGGGCTGCTGGGGCCGCAGGACGCTCCGTGTGTGACTCAGGCTCCCTGTGTCCTCCGGGCCGGGGTGGGGAATGCTCCAGGCTGTGCCGCAGCCGCCCACACGGACCCCTCCCCGAGGCGGGAGCCCCACCCCTGAGGCAGCAAGTGCCCACCTGAAGGTCAGTGGCGCCTTCGGGGAGGACCCCTGGCTGGCCCTGGAAAGAGAAAACACTGAGGTCCACCCACCCCCTCCCCACCCCCAGGGGCCTCATTCCAGCCCACGTGACCAGCGCTGGGTGCTGCTGGCCTGTCGGCACGACCAGAGTGACAGGTGGCCGTGGGTGCCCAGGCCTTGACCAAGCCCCAGCTGCAGCCCTGGGCTCTGTCCCGACTTCCGACTTCCTGTCCACCCCTGCGGACCTCTCAGGGTGCGCACCGAGCCCGGGGTGGGGTGGGGGCCAGCCTTGCCTGGTCTGTAACGGGCACCTCCTAGCCCTGCCCGGTACTTACGGGAGGCCCGGGAGGGCCAGGAGGGCCGGGGAGGCCTGGGAGTCCAGAGGGTCCCTGTGGGGAGGCGGGGGTTAGAGCAGCGCCAGCCCCACCCCCACCCGAGGTGACCCCAGCCACTCCCAGAAGAGACGCACCCAGTTCCTGCTGCGAGCTGTGCCCACAAGTCTGGAGGGGAGGGGAGGGGAGGGGAGGGGAGGCAGCCCTCCCCCACCCCCTCAGTGGAATCTGGGTGAGGGGTGAGGAGGCGGGTCTCCACTCACCGGGGGGCCACGGAGGCCCATCCCTCCAGGCATGCCACTCGCTCCTGCCTCTCCCTGGGGGGAGCAAACCAGTGAGAGGCCCCGGGAGCTCCACAGCGAGAGGGCGCCCCCCAGGCCAGCGCCCGTCTCTGCAGGGACAGGCAGCCCAAAAGCACCCCCCAGCCCAGGCTGGCACTGGCGCGTGACACTGGCCTGTAC
>CM027394.1:110702674-110715419 GCA_015711505.1 Sylvilagus bachmani | reverse complement strand
ACAGTCCCCACCCACAGTGCAGGGGGCCTGGGGAAGGGGGTCAGAGCACAGGACAGCCCCCCAACACACACACAGTGCGGGGGGTCCCGGGGATGGGGGCCCAGACAGGACAGCCCCCCCACAGTGCAGGGGGCCTGGGGGAGGGGGCCCGGACATGGGGGTCAGAGCACAGGACAGCCCCCCCCACAGTGCAGGGGGCCTGGACATGGGGGTCAGAGCACAGGACAGCCCCCCCCACAGTGCAGGGGGCCTGGGGGAGGGGGCCCAGACATGGGGGTCAGAGCACGGGACAGCCCCCCAACACACACACAGTGCGGGGGGGTCCCGGGGATGGGGGCCCAGACAGGACAGCCCCCCACACACAGTGCAGGGGGCCCTGGGGAAGGGGGCCCGGACATGGGGGTCAGAGCACGGGACAGCCCCCCGCACACACACGGTGCAGGGGGCTTGGACATGGGGGTCAGAGCATGGGACAGCCCCCCGCGCACACACGGTGCAGGGGGCCTGGACACAGGCACCTGGTCTAGGAGACCCCAGGAGGGGCTGCAAAGAGGACAGCAGGGGGCGCCTGGTGGTCACCCCGCCCAGCCAGACCCCTGGACAGGCGACAGCACTTACCCCCAGCCCGGGCGGCCCTGGGGGTCCCAGACTCCCCTGTGGAAAGGAAGGGGTGTCAGGGGGGACACGGAACCTGCTCTTCTCCCTCGTAACTGGGGGGGCAGGGAGGGAGCCTCCCTCTGCCGGGAGCTGAGGCCCGAGGGGCTCCTGACGCCCCAGCACTGTGCAGCGCAGCCAGCAAGGACCCCCGAGGGGAGGCAGTCAGACACGGCCGCCCAGCAGGGACAAGGCTCAGCAGCCTGAGCCACCAGGAGCTGGCGCCTGGACCGAAGAGGGGACACATGGCCGCCCCCGCACACAGCTGCTGAGCTCCCAGGGGCCCGGGGGCGTCCCGTGCCCCCCGCCCAGCCTTCCCACTGGGTGCTGCCTGGCACCAGGCCCAGAAGCCCCACAGGGACGGTCACTTCTCTGAGGGCTGGGCGCAGCCGTGAGCTCAGCGGCCACACAGAAGAAAGCCAGGCGGGGCTTCTGCAGTGCCGGTGCCGGTGAGACTCCCGGGCAGGGGAGGCCGCGTGGCGGTGGCCCTCCTAGGGGCCCCAGGGACACCCAAGGGAGGAGGTGCACAGGGCTGCTCAGCCACGCCACCCCCTGCATGGACCTTCCCTGCCTGCTGCCGTCTGGGTGCCAGGTGTGGGCGGGGCACAGAGGGCTGCCACGCGGGACCATGAGGCACTGCCACGTGGGCCCACCTGCCCGTGCATCCTGCCAGTCCCAGGTGGATACAGACCGCTACTCACCCCAGCTAGGCCTCGCCTCTGAATGGCGGCCCCTGGACACAGGGCTGGCACTTACCCGCTCTCCAGGAGTGCCCTTGGGTCCAGGGGGTCCATCCTGCCCAGTCAGACCCTGGAGAGGGAGGGAGGGAGAGGACTCCAGGAGCATGGGACACGCATAGTGCACAGACACAAACACATGGACCTCACAGATGACCCCGGGGTCAGGCGGTCTTGGCCTTGGGCCCGGCCCTGTCCATCCAGTGCACGCCTGGGGTCTGGGGGAGGCGGGGGCAGCAAGTGGGGGGCCAGAAGTGGGGGTACCTGCTGGAGCCAGGCCCGGGGGACCAGGCAGCAGTCACTTCTCACGTCATCTAGCAAAACTACAGGGACCCTAGGGCCAGGCTCCAAGCCCATGGACACCTACCCAGGTGGGCCTGGGGCTCGGAGGGGCACGGGCAGTGGCAGGCAGAGCAGCCCGCCAGTGGGAGTTGGTTCCCAGACAAGCCAGTGCTGGGGGCTGGCATGGAGATCACGAGAGCCCCGCTGTGGGGGTGCTGCCATCAGCACTGGGGATCCTGCTGGGGTGGGCACAGCTGGAGGGGGTCCCAGGCCCTGGAGGACGTCCAGGGCCGGGGTGGGGGCGGGGCCAGGCACTCACATCCACTCCTGGCAGCCCCGGCAGTCCGGCCTCTCCCGGCATCCCCGGCTTCCCTGGCAGCCCTTTGGGCCCCTGCGTGGGGACAAAGGGGACCGGTGTGAGGGAGCAGCCGGCCCCACGGCCCCGGCCCCGGGACAGTCGCCCCAGCTGAGGGCTGCCGGGGCCCTGTCTGGGGGACTGTGGCGCTGCTCCGTTCCCTTTGCCTGGGCACCGGCCCAAAGCAAGCTTCAAGCCAGACCCTGCCCAGAGACATCTCCCCTCCCCCTCCTGGCTCCAGCCCCTGCTCCCAGACCCAGGGCCGCTGTGCTCAATGACCCTCTGTTGTCTGGGCCCGCCCTCCCCGCCACAGCGTGGGACACTCACCGAGGGCCCAGGCAGACCGGGGGGACCAGCTTCTCCCTGGACAGGGAGAGATGCCCACTGTGACCCCAGAAAATCCCACCCCACGGGAGCCCAGCCCAGGGGACAGGATAGGCGGACCTGCCCCGGCCCCCTAGCTGCACCCCTGTGTCCGGTTGGAGGAGGCAGGGCCTCAGCCCCCCGCCAGGACCCACCGGTCACTGCACTGATGGGCGGCAGCGTGGGGGCCAGCTCCCCAAACTGGACAGGACCCCAGGAGCTTCAGGGGCTGCCTGAGGGTAGCCTCCTCCAGGAAGACCCCCAGCCCCCCCCCCCCATTGCCAGCACCAACTTCACGGCCAGGTTTTAGGTCAGGGGGAGGCTGAGGCCCGGGGTCCTACACGGGGCCTGGACACAGCCCGGTGGAGATGGGGAGGCTGAGGCCCGGGGTCCTACACGGGGCCTGGACACAGCCCGGTGGAGATAGGGAGGCTGAGGCCTGGGGTCCTACACGGGCCCTGGACACAGCCCGATGGAGATGGGGAAGCTGAGGCCCGGGGTCCTACACGGGGCCTGGACACAGCCGGGTGGAGATGGGGAGGCTGAGCAGGGGCCGGCACTGCTCAGGTAAGGAGGCGGCGGCAGGGGACAGGTGCTCAGCTGCGCCCCACAGAGACCCCTGGAGCTGCCGTCTGCCCACAGCAGGGCGCCCTCAGTCCAGCCACAGCCCCCAGGTGGGTACAGGGAGCCTGCGGGGGTAGGTCAGGCCTGGGAGATCCGCCCAGAGCGCTCCGAGAGGCGAGGGGCGCAGCCGGCACCCAGGACCCTCAACCCAACCCCAAACTCACGTCGACGCCATCCTTTCCCGGCTTCCCGGGTGGCCCCTGGGGGCCGGGGGGCCCTCGCGGTCCGGTTTTCTGAAACGGAGAAGCGACGCTGGAGAGCTCCCGCATTCCAGCAGCTCCGGGGCCCGCGACCCCCGCCCGCTTCAGAGACCCCCAGCCTTGGGTCGCGCCGTCGCCACGCTCGCTCGGGCGGGGAGCAGCTGCGCCGGGCCCGCGGGGAGCCTCCGGAAACAAAGGGGACATTGTCCGCCGGCGGCTCGGGCAGCGGCCGACCCTGCCCGGACTCTTCCCCGCAGCATCCCGGCGTCCGGGGGCTCACGGGCCGCGCCGTCGGCGAGGCGGGCCGCGGGCAGCCAGGCTGCGCGGGCGTCCAGGGGCCAGCGGCGGCGGGCCCGGGCCCGGCCGCAGAACCGAGACGCTGGCCGGCCCGCAGCCCGCGCTCACCTGCGCCGCGGCGGCCGCCAGCAGCAGCAGGAACAGGGCGGGCGCGCGGGCCATGGCTGCGCTCACTCTGAGCGCCCGTGGCGCGGCCGCACGGGGTTGGCAGCGCGGGGGGCGGAGCTGGGGGCGGGGCCGGGGCCGAGCGCACAAGCCCCCCATTCAGCCGGCCGCCCCAGGGCGGGCGGGGACGCGGGTGGCGGCGTCTTCGCGGCCAGCCCCGGAGTTAAAATTACGCACCTCGCGGCGGGGAAGAAAGACACCTTTTCTGCGCACACAGGGCTCCTGTGAGCCGTGCGCCCCACCCCCAGCCCAGAAGACCCCCAGGCCGCGTCCTGGCAAAGGCTCTGTGGCTGCTAGGCTGGGACCCCTTGGGTCCCCTGCCCACGAAGCCCGGGCTGTACCACATGGCGTGGCCACGTCGGCACCAGTGGTGAGGGCCACAGCCTTATGGAGGGCCTAGCCCCTGGAGGAGGAAGCCACACCTTGCTCCGGCCCCCAGGGATTTGTCAGGAACCCCCCCCTTCTCACAAGCTCGGCTCCTTCCTGAGGGGGCACCAGGTCCCCAGGATGAGGGACACCCCCCACGCAGGCAGGGGGCACCCTTGGGGATTCAAACGCGCAGGTCCCCTACGGCTCCCCAGTGCACAGAATCCCAGGCCCCTCCCCCAAAGCTGAGTGTGACACAGTGGGGTGGGACAGGAGTGAGGACAGTGGCACTGACCCCCTGAGGTTGCCAACCAGGGAGTGGGCAGGAGCCTGGGTGGGCATCGCATCAGGAGGGGCGGGGACAAAGCGCCCAGCCCAGTCTCAGACAGAAGACTGGTGGCAGGTGGGGAGGCAGCTAGCCCACCCCCACACCAGGCCTGGGACCAGACGAGGCGAGGCCAGTGCCCCTCAGCCCATCCGGCCTGGCCCTGTGCCGCCACGGCCAGCACAGGCCAGGGAGGGCTCCTGTGGGACCAGCCGTGTGGCCAGCTCTCTCCTGCGCTCGGCGGGTAGACAGGCGCTTGAGACCTCGCTCACCCTCCCCCCGCCATCAGCCCCCACAAAACCCACCCGTCAGGGCCCAGCCCCACTGGCACCCGCCTCTTAGCTGGAGGGCAGGGCAGGCGCTGAGGGGCTGTCCCCCCGGAGGCCCCTGATGGGCCAGACAGCCCAGCGGACCCTGCGGGAGGGACCGGCGCCCCAGTCCCTGCCCGCGGGCAGAACCCCGGCACCAAGCCAGAGTGGAGGCACTGGGGTCTGGTGCACCCAGCAGGCTGAGGATCCAGCTTCGCAAGACCCCTGACCCCAGCCGGCACTGGGCACCCCAGCTCAGGTGTGCCCCTGCCACCGCTCAGGAACGAGCGTCCCGGCCTCCCCCAGCCGTCCCTGTCTGTGTCCCCGCCTCCTCTGCTGCTCTGCCCGCAGGCCCACACAGGCCCCCGCCCAGTGATGTAGAAACCCCGGCGGGACACGGTCCCCAGGGGCACTGCCAGGGCGGATGGAGCCCAGCACGGTGTGCACGCCGAGGGGTGGGCGGCGTCTGCACCTACCAGGGAGGGAGGGGTCCAGAGGGGGCCCCCAGCTCCGAAGCCCCCCAGGCCGGGCCGCGGGCGACCGCAGAGGCTCCAAGCGAGCTGTTTATTTGGAAAAGGCCCCCTCGGCACCAGAGTAGGAAAACAGGAGCCGCCCACCCCGACCCCGAGGGTCCACGCAAAGGATGGGGGTCGCAGAGAAGGGGGAAGCTGAGGTAAGGGGCGTCCCCAAGGCCGTGGCCTTCCCTGAGCGGGGCTCCGTCCTGGCCACCACCGGGCACTTCCACTCCCGCTGCTGGGCCCAGCTTCCTCCTGTCCGGCCCGGCCCACTCCTCACGGCTCCGCGGGCTCCTCTGCCCCAGCGCTGTCCTGCTCGACGTCTCTCGCCGTGCCCTGGCCGGAGCCCTCCGACAGGCAGCCCTGGGCTCCCTCCTCCGGCCCCTCCGGCCCCTCCAGCTCCGGCTCCTCCGGCTCCTCCGCCTCGGCTCCGGCACCAGGGCGCTCCTGCGGGGTGGAGGGCGCAGCCGGTGCAGGCGCCTGGGGGCCCTCGGCGGCCCCGTCCACCTTCCTGCGCTTCCTGGTCTCGGCAGCCCTCGCGCCTGGGGGCCCGGGGCAGGGCTGCTCGGGGTCCCCCGGCTCCTGGCCGCCCTGGCTGAGCGCGCAGCCCTGCAGGTTCTGGGCGATCTTCTCCACGTCAGAGGCGCCCTGCAGGCCCGGCTCCCCCGGGGTCCGCTCCTGCCGCTGGTTGGCTTCCAACTTCCTCTTCTTGGTCTCTTTGGGGCTGGGAGGCTCGGGCTGGTCCTCCCCGCCGTCCCGGGCCTCGGCTTCAGGCTCCCTCTCCAGGGTGCTGGCGCCCGGGGGACTCTCGGCCTCGCTGTCCCCCGCCCCTGTCCGGTCCGGCCCGCAGGCCTGGCCTTGGGCGCCAGCCTCGGGGCTCCGGCCTCCTTCTGCCTGCCCGGGGCCCGCCCGCGGCGGCGGCGCGGCGAGAGGCCGGAGCCTGCGTAGCTTGTCGTGCGGGCCCCAGACGAACTGGCAGCGCGGCCGGAAGTGCTCCCAGGCGAAGCGCAGGAGCTCGCGGCGCTGGCGCCGGCAGCGTACGGCGAACACGAAGTAGTCCAGGGCGCTCTGGCGCACGGCGGGCAGCTCGCGGCGCACCAGTGTCTCCTCCAGGAAGAAGCGCGCCAGCGGCGCCTGGTACCGCTCCAGGCCCAGCTCGCCCAGCGACTTGAGGATGCGCGTGATGCGCAGGTTGTTGTGGCTGCGCCTGCGCGGGGGAGGGGTGGTGGGCGGAGCCTGCCAGGGCCCTTCCGGGGGGAGGCGGCGGGGGGACCCTCACCCCACACCCCAGAGAGTGGGCGAGGGCCCTGGGCACAGGAGTGGGGCGTCACCCAGCAGGGGGCCGGCCCAGCGACTCCCGACTCCACCCCCGCCCCCCCCCCCCCCCCGAGGCCAGGCCAGAGGAGCTGTGGCTCCTCCAGATGCCCCGGCCCGCCCGGCTCGGGCTTCTCCCTGGGACAGGCCTCAAGCTGCCACCCCCAGGGGTGGGACCTCCCTCACCAGTTCAGGTTCTGGAAGCGCTTCTGGTAGTTGTGCGCGCGGCACACGGCGCCCGTATCCCGGTCCTGCAGCTGGATCCCGTAGAAGTCCAGCATGAGTTCGTAGGCGCGCACGAGCCGCTCCCTGACCTCCTTGGAGCTTTTAAATGCCTGGAAAACACCCGCCCAGGCTCAGGGGGCCACTGGGGTGCCGCGGGAGCCCCTTCCCCGGCGACCCTCCTGGCCCTCAGGGCCTTCCAGACCCGGGCAGCCCTGTGCAGCCACACCACGGAGACGGCTGCCCTTGCCTCCTGCTGGGGGGCGGGCGGTCTCAGAAAGTCGGATTTCTCCATGCCTTGGGGGCGGCAGGGGCACCCCCAAACACTGCGCTAGGTGTGAGGCCGGCCCTGGGCAGGGGCAGCTGCCCCAGGCCTCCCCACCTGCCCCAGCCCAGCCCGGCCTAGGCCTCCCCACCTGCCCCAGGCCTCCCCAGCTGCCCCAGGTCTCCCCAGCTGCCCCAGGTCTTCCCAGCTGCCCTAGGCCTCCCCAACTGCCCCAGGCCTCCTCCTGCCTCAGCCCTGCCCTGACCACCTGCCCCAGGCCTCCTCACCTGCCCTAGCCCTGCCCTGACCATCTGCCCCAGGCCTCCCCACCTGCCCCGGCCCTCCCTACCTGCCCCTGGTCTCCCCAGCTGCCCCCGGCCCAGCCCGGCCCAGGCCTCCCCAGCTGCCCCGGCCCGAGCTCACCTCCACCTCCCTGAGCGTGAGGGGCTTCGCGTGCCAGTTCACTCCTGCTTCCCGCAGAGGAAACAGCCTGCGGGCAGGGCGGCCCCATAAATGACAGAAAGTGCCCCCCCAGGCCTCCTGCAGCCAACACAGCGCCCAGGGCCGGCAGCTCAGGGAGGGGCCTGCCCCCCCCCCCTTCAAGGGTGCAGTTATTCCCAGGATGCACCTTGCGGGCGAGGCTCAGAGGGGGCCTGGCAGGCCGCGCTCAGGGCAGGGTCAGCGTCTCCCAGGCATCAGACCTCGGCCCAGGGCGGACGCTGTGGACCCCGCCCTCCCCCACTAGCAGCAGCGCCCGGGTTGTCGGAGGACCAAGGCCGGAGCCCCGCGCTCACCACTGGATGTAGGAGTGGTTGTCCTCCAGCAGGCTGTAGCGGCTCCTCCACTGCTGAAGAAACTCCTCGATCAAGCAGCCTAGGGCCCCAGGCGCGAGTCAGCTGAGGGCGGCTCAGCCAAGCCCCACCCCTCCCCACGAGGGCAACAGAGGGGGACTTGGGGGCGTCCGGAGGACCTGGCCTCGCCACCTCCCCCTGCACAGCCTCTGGGCCGCAGAGCTCTGGCCTCGCACAGACCCCAGCCCAGGCCATCACGCCTGGGAGGGGCAGCCGCCCGCGCCCAGGACTGAGCCGTGTGCAGGCCACGGTCTCCGGCAGCTACCGAGAGCTCACCTATTGACCCTGGCATTTTCATGGCACAAAGCATTCCGCTCCATAAAGTTCTCTCCAGCATCAGGGGCTGGCGCTGTGGCGCAGCGGGTAAAGCAGCCGCCTGCAGTGCCGGCATCCCCTATGGGCGCTGGTTTGAGTCCCGGCTGCTCCACTTCCAATCCAGCTCCCTGCTGTGGCCTGGAAAGCAGTGGAGGATGGCCCAGGTGCCTATGCCCCTGCACCCGCGTGGGAGACCTGGAGGAAGCTCCTGGCTTCGGATCAGCGCAGCTCCGGCCATTTGAGGAGTGAACCAGCAGATGGAAGACCACCCCCCCTCTTGTACCTCTGCTTTTCAAATAAAATATTTTAAAAAATATTTATTTGAAAGACAGAGTTAGAGAGAGGAGCAGCCAGGACTCAAACCGGCAACCATATGGGAGGCTTTACCTCCCACACCACAGCACCGGCCGCTCAAATACATCTTAGAGAGAGAGCCCAGCCTGGGGGTCTACACGCCCTGGGTCTCAGGGGGCAGCAGAGATCCCCCAGGGCCGGGCCGGGGCCTCTGACTTCACTAAGCCCTGACCCGGCCTTCCCTGGAGGCCCCCAGCCGCCTGCAGGGGGCACTGTGGAGCTACCTAAGAAGCCAGAGTCTGGGGGACAGCCCGAGAGGGGGCAAGAAGGGAGCCCCACCGGAGGCGGGTTTGTACCGTTCGGCAAGAAGCAGATCTCGTTCTTGTAGAAGCTCAGGTTGGGCATGTCACCGTTGCAGTCTCGCTCTACCAAACCCTAGAGAGCGAGAGCGGGCAGAGGCTCAGGGATGTCAGCAGCAGGTGTGCGCCGGGGGCGGGGGCCTCGGCCCTGCGAGCCCAGCCTGGGCTCCCGGCTCTGACCCCTGGCAGCCACCCTCACGGCCCCACCACACGGCGCAGGGTGGGGGACCCCCTGTCTTACAGCCCCGAGGCAGCCTGGGGTTGAAAAGGGGGCCGCGGGGAGAGGCTGGGGTGTGGGCTGCTGGCACAGTGGGGCGTCCTCGTGGGACCCACGTCCCCCCATCTCCCTGGGACCTGACCTCTGACAGCAAAGGGCCCCGAGGCACTCTGAGGAGAGGGTGCGGGGGGCCGGGGCGGTACCTACCGGGTAGTGGCGCCGGTACCTGCACATGTCCTGCATGGCTCGCCAGTTGCGGGGCCGGGGTGTCCTGGACTGAGGGGAGGAGAGAAGGGTGAGGCCCCCTGCAGAGGGCACTGAGGCTGTGGCTGTGGTGCCCCCACCTGGATACTTGTTCGGGGAGGACGGCCCAGTGGGCAGAGCTGGGTAGAGAGGGTGCGTCAGATCCCTGCACAGAGGAGCTGCCAGAGCCAAGGCCGCGGCGGTGCCCCCACCTCGGGACTCCCGGCCCAGGCTGACCACGCCCCTCAGCCTCCCGCTAAGGGAGGGTCAGTCCTGACTCCGCCTCCTTGGCCGGGGGCGGGGATGGGGCTGAGCCCAGCTGTGATCGCAGGGCAGCAAGGGGCCCAGGCAGGGGCCAGGGCGGCCCTCCGTGGCACAGTGGGGCGTCCTCGTGGGACCCACATCCCCCCATCTCCAGGGGGGTCCCAGGCCCTGGAGGAACCTCTGGACGCCGGAACTCGTTCTTGGTTCCGCTGGGACCCGAAACCAGGGCCAGCTGCTAAGAAACCGAAACTCGGCGGCCGGCCCCGCCCTCCGGCGGTCCCTACTCCCCTCTGCGTGCAGAGGGCGACAGGTGCCCCTGGCCAGGGTCCAGATCGGGGCAGACGAGGTCGGAGGTCCTCCGGCCGCTCTGCCTGACCACCGCGAGCGAGAGTGGAGCTGGGAGGACCATCCCGAGACCACAGGCGGGGAGGGGACGCGCTGGGCAACCGCGCCGGACCCGCCGCAGAGCCGAGCACCAGCAGCGAGCGCTGGCAGCGTGCGGGCCGCAACAAAGTAGCCAGCGGCTGACCGCCGCCGGGGACGCCACCCCCAGCCCAACCCCGGGAGCCCGCGGTGCGGCACCCGCACAGGGGCGGCTGTGCCCAGCAGAGCGATACAGAGGCCACGGTGGCCGTGGTGACCACAGGCGGTCGGGCTGCGGGACCCGCTCACGGGCCACGGCCCCGCCTGGGGCTCTGAGGACAGCCACGTTCCGACCCCGGCCCGGGCCGCGGCCCTGACGTCACGCGCGCACGGCTCCGACGTCACGCACACACAGACCCGGTCCGGCCGCGGTCCCAGGGCTAACCCCGCTTTCCGCAGCCTGTCCTGGGCCGGAGTCTCGGGGACCCCGGCGCGGCCGAGGGGGGCCTCTGCCCCCGGGGACCCGCAGCCTCCCCGGGCCGCACCTGGTGCGCGCCGGGCCGGGCCGCCCGGAGCTCCCCCGCATCCTCGTCCCCCGCGTCCTCGCGCCCCGCGCCCTCGTCCTCCTCGTCCTCCGCGTCGTCTTCCCAGGTGGAGTCGCAGTCGGGGTCGTCCATGCTCGGCGGCGGCGGGGCGCGCTCGGGCGGAAGCGAAAGTGAAAGCGGAGGAAGCGCGGGGGCGGGGCGGGGGGCGGCCCCGGGCCCGGCCCCGCCCTCGGGGACGCCCCTCGGAGGCGCGGGAATCCTCCGCCCGCCGCGACCCCGCTGCCGGGGCAGCCCCGAGGGCGCTGTGCGGGGGCTGGGACGAGGCCGGACCTTGTGCGCTGCTCGCCGCGGGTGTCGGAGCCGCCGCGCCGCACCGCACGCCCCCGCCCGGCCGCGGGTGTTGGAGTCCCCGCACCGCGTGCCCCCGCCGGACAGTTCCCGAGTCCGCACTCCAGCGAGCGGGTCGCAGAGGCAGGAGCCTCTCAGGGCCTCCATGTGGTCGCGGTTCTCGTCACACCTGCGGACAGGTCACTCAAGTCTCCAGCCGCTGCGGCCCCAGGCTAAACCTCTGACCTTGACTTCTGCTGGGCAGGTGAAATAGAAACTGGGCGCGCGGGGTGGGCGGCTGGCCAGGCAAGGTGCGACTCTGGGCTCCCGCCTCCTGGGTTTTCCAAATTCAGGCAAAACCCAGGCTGGGCCGTGAGGACTGCGGCGCCACTGGCTGGGACCCCTCGCCGCCTGGGGCTGTGGCTACTGCGGCCGAGGGCCCCTGCCCATGGCTGACCTGTCACCGCAGCCGACCTCCTGTGGGAGCCGCAGGACCTCCCAGGACTCCCCGTGTGGCCAGGGCAGCGGGCTGGCCCGAGTCTCAGCGGCCTGTCGGCTGTTTCCCAGCTGCCCAGTCGGGGCACAGGGGCCTCTGGTGGGGGACAGGTGGGTTCTGGGGCGGTCCCATGGGCCGGAGCGCATGTGGCCGTCTCGCCAGGCCCGTGGGCTGTGGCGCTGCGTTCCCACAGCGTTGCTGGTGAGACACTCCCTGGCGGGTGTGCGCACAGCACCTGTCACCTGTGAGGCGGGGCCGGGGCTGGGGGAGGCAGCAAGCGGGTGGCACACCTGGAAACATCGGCCCGCACCAAGGACTGGGGCTCCGGCGGCTCCGGCAAGAATCCCCTTGGCGTCCTTGGCAGCAGGCTACAGGTGTGTGGCCAGGTCCCTGTACGCCCTGTCCTCACCCAGGCGGCCAATGCCGGTCAGCAGTCATCACTACATGGGCTGCCCCTGGGCTGGGACCACGCCCACCCCTCCGGCCCCTCCTGAACCCCCATCTGTATCCACCAAGAGACGGCCAGGGCCGGGAGACGCCGCAGTCTACGAGCGCTGGTTCAAGTCCCAGCGGCTCCACTCCCAACCCAGCTCCTGAGGCACCTGGGGAAGTGATGGAGGCCGCAGCGCTGGGCCCTGCACCCACAAGGGAGGCCGGGACGAAGCTCCGGGCTCCAGCCTGGCCCTTGTGGCCATTTGGGGTTGAACCAGTGGGCAGACCTGCCTCTAACTCTGGCTTTCAAATAACTTTTAGGGAAGCCTGCGTGGTACGCGGGGTGCTCGCCAGAGGCCCCCACACAAAGCACACACAGCGCTGGCTCAGCTGAGGGTCAGCTGCCCCTGGGCTGCGTCTCCTGCCTCCACCTTCCAGTCCCGCTGGCACCGCCTGCACTGAGCCCAGGTGTCCCTAAGCCCATCGCAGGCCACACCCATGTCCCAGGTGCATGTGAGCCTGACACAAGTCCCTACACACAGCAGTGCCACGGGACCTGTGGGCAGGGGCCCAGGAGGGCTGCCCACCATCCAGCCAGGCCGGCCTCCTGGGGTGTGTGGGCAACCCCTGCATGCAGAAACTGGAGCCTGGAACCAGTGCTGCGCACACCCACACGGCACAGCTCCAAGTCCCGGCGGCTCCACTTCCAACCCAGCTCCCTCTGCGACCTGGGACAGCGGCGGAAGACAGAGTGCCTCAGCCCCTGCACCCGCGTGGGCGACCCAGAGGCCCGGCCAGCCACCCTGCCCTCCGGGGGGTGAAGCAGCGGGCGATCGCCGTTCCGTGCGCCCAGTACTAGTCCATCCTTAGAAAACCAGCGCGGAGGGACCAGGGGTTGAAACGTGACGATGGGGCGGGCACTGCTGGGCTTCCCCAGCACATTCGGAGGGCAGAGCAGGTGCTGAGCGGCAAGCTCGCTCAGTCACAGCTCTGGCTGGAGCTGGCCCAAGGCAGGCGGGGGGGGGGGGGGGGGGGGGGGGGGGGGGG
>CM027394.1:110680425-110702174 GCA_015711505.1 Sylvilagus bachmani | reverse complement strand
CCCCCGGGCAACAACAGGCTTCTCCCAGCTGGCCCCGCCCATCCCCCTCCTGCTGCTCCCCCAGGCTTCTGTCACTGCCCCTTGTTCCCAGACGCTGGAGGGTGGCGGGTGCAGGGTGGAGGGTAGAGGGTAGAGGGTGGCGGGCCGGGCCCCCAGAACCGTGGCTGCCGCTGACTCCTCGTCTCTCAGGCTCCCAGCGCTACGTGGTCATGCGGGCAGCAGAAACGCACCGGCTGGGAGACGGCAGCCACAAGGCCACCAGCAGCCCCGACTTCGGGAAGACCGTCAGGGACCTGCCCCTGTAAGGACCTGGGGGCCCAGGGAGGCGGGGCAGGGTCACCTGAGTGTGCACAAATCCGCTGAGGGTCCCAGATGGAGTCAGTGCCCCCCCACAAACCCAGGAACCTCGGCATAGCCCCAAGGGGCTCGGGCCAAGCTGCCCAGTGCCCAGGGACAAACCAGGGGCCAGGCGGGGGCCAGGCAGGGGCCAGGAGGGGCCATCCAGGGACCGGGCAGGGACAGCAGCCACTGTGCAGGGCCCCGGCTGTCCTGGCACCTGCTGGCCCGAGGTTTCCTGCGGGCCTGGGTGCTGCGGGGTCCCCAGCAGGGTCTCAGGGACCCTGAGACCCTTCCCAGAGCCCCCTCGAGCACTCGGACCTGCTGCCGTCCCGCTGAGCGTGGCCTGGACCTCCGCCCGGGAGCTCCGAGTGCTGCCGCCTCCATGCCCCGCCTCCCCCACCTGTCCCTCTGGCCCAGCTTTCCCAAGCCCACGGCACTGCCAGACTCCCCCTGGCCTTCCTGGCTTCACTCACAGAGCAAGGGCCGGAAGTCCTGAGCCCCTGGGCCTCACAGGGGCCACGTGGGGCCTGCGGGCTCCTGGAACGCGGCACCCAGCAGGACGTCCTGGCAAGGGAGGGGGCAAAGGCCCCACGTCGGCCCACTGCGGAGAGGGTGTGACCCCTGACCCCTGCGGCCCGAGGGCTAGGGGCTCGCACACAGAGCTGCTCAGGGCTGAGTGAGGCCGCCGGGCTCGGGGTGAGGTGTGCACGGTGGGAGCCCCAAGCCAGGGACCCCAGGGCTGTCAGCGTCCATCAGGCATCAAGGAGTCCAGCCCGGCTGAGCTCCCCGACCTGGTGGAGGAGGGTGAGCGAGTCCTGGCACGGTGCCCACCTCGGAGCCCCGGCGGGGGCCGACAGAGCCTGCATCCCACGGAGGCCACCACACCCTCGCTGGAGCCTGGCCAAGCTCCCCCCGGCACCGGGCCCCACACCCCAGCACGTGCCGGGAGGCGCCAGTGCCATCCTTGGCCGTGCTGCGGCGGTCAGCGGTTGGCCCGAGGGACAAAGGCGGGGCTCGGCTGGGACCCACGAAGCCGGAGCGGCTCCTTCTCTAAGCAGTCGCCCCTCCGGCTGCTGCTGGCTCCCAGACAGCCGCACCGCACACTCGTCCGTCAGAGCGGGGCTGTTGGCCCAGGTCCTCTGCGTCAGGAGCGTTGGAGTGACAAGCGCCGGGAGTTGGCACAGCCATCTGCAGAGCTGGCAGGGGCGGGAGCGTGGCTCTCCCGCCGGGGACGGGGTGGACTTAAAGGGTTCCCAGCCTGGGGGGTGCCTGCTGGGCAACAGGCGGCAGGCCGGGGTGCGGCCCCTGCAGGATCCGTGGTCTCCAGTGGGGAGGGGCGCAGCAGGCACCATGGCCTGGGGGTTCCCTCCGCCGGCTGCCGTGGTTCTGTGGCCGCTGCTGGTTCTGTGGCCTCCATGTTTCGGCCGTAGCGTGGTCTCTGACGTGCGAGCAGTGACAGCGACCCTCCCCCCGGTCCTCTCTCAGCTCACGCGGGCACCAATGTGGAGCTGGGTTCTGTCGGGCTCCGGTCTCTGTGCCAAACCCCAGGGAGTATGGTCAGGGCCACCCGGGGTGTGGGGGGCCTGAGGCTGTCCTCCCCCAGGGCCAGTGGTGCACAGGTCCCCCGGCGCTCAGAGGGTCCCAGGCCAGACTTGCCGGGGAAGCAGCAGGCTGCCTAGGGGACCCCGCAGCCCCCCAGTGGCCACGTGCAAACCACGAGGAGGAGCCAGCCTCACCCGCCTGGGGGTTCCGGGAGGGCCCTCGAGCCAACCTGTGGCCCAGTCCCTGGACGTGGCGACCACCCCTTCCCGAGGCAGCTCTCTCCCGGCCGCCCGTCTCGGCTGCCGGGTCTGCCCCCGTCCGAGGCTGGAACCTCGGCCGAGGCGCGGTGCTGAGGCTCTGCCCCTCCGCCCCCCGGTTCCCTCGCCGCCAGGGCCGTCCCTTGCACCCCTTCTGTTTTCTCAGGCGCCTGCAGGGCGCCCCTCGCTGCCCCGTCCCACGCCCCTCCCCGCTGGGCCTCCGGAGCTGCGGCTTCCTCGCAACCCGGCCCATGCTGACCCTCCGTCTCTGCGGCCCCCCCGCTGTCCAGTTCCATCTGGCTGCTTCTGAGGAACCCCACGTTCGTCCTGCTGTGCCTGGCGGGGGCCACGGAGGCCACGCTCATCACGGGCATGTCCACGTTCGGGCCCAAGTTCTTCGAGTCCCAGTTCAGCCTGAGTGCCTCAGAGGCTGCCACCTTGTTCGGTGAGGAAGCGGAATCGTGCAGTCTCTGCGGTGCCAGGGGCCGTGGGGAACCGAGACGGGGGGTGGGGGCGCAGGCACGGGCCGGGCCGGCAGGGAGGGCCTGGCAGGCTGAGAGGCGGCGGCAGCGTGGGCAGTGCTGGGGGAAGGCCAGTGGTCCCCCAGGTGGGAGGAAAGGGGTGGGGCCTGGGCCCAGAGGCCGGTGGGCCCCACAGAGTCTGTGGGGTTGGGGCCCCTCTCAGACCCCCCTTGCTCCACCAGCATCCACTGCACCTGCTGTGTGCCAATCACACGCTTGTGGGAGGTGCCAGGTGGGCAAGGCTGGCCCAGGGGCGGGTGGAGCCATGTCACTCCAGACACCCCTCCTGGCCTTCCCCCGCCGTCCCAGGCCCCCCCCCCGCTTCTTCAGCCCCTCTCGCTGGCAGACCCCACCCCACTCTTGCCCTGTTGGGCAGGTCTTGGTCCCGGGACCTGTGGGACCCCCCATGGGGGGCCCTCCTTCCCCCACGCCCCACCCTGCGCACCTGCTAGCCTGGGGGCCCGTCCCTGCTGCCGACTCCAGGTGGCACAGGCTTCTGTGGACGACCCCCCCCCAGCGCTTGGCCTTGGTGGGCGGGACCCTGGGTGCGCGGCCCCTCCCCCCCCCCCCCCCCCGCAGGGCTCACCTCAGTTTCCCACCTCCGCACAGGGTTCCTGGTGGTGCCGGCGGGCGGCGGCGGCACATTCCTGGGCGGCTTCTTCGTGAACAGGTTCAAGCTGCGGGGCGGGGGCATGGTCAGGCTCTGCCTGCTCTGCACCCTCACCAGCCTGCTGGCCACCCTGGTCTTCCTCACGCATTGCCCCCACGTGCCCGTGGCGGGGCTGACGGCCGCCCACGACAGCAGGTGAGGTGTCTGTGTGCGCTGCACGTCGGGCGGGCGGGGGCCGGGCCGGGGCAGCTCCCTGCCTGCCAGGCTCCGGTCTCCATTCCTGACCCCCGCCGCCTCCCCCCAGCCCACTGTCCGCAGGCCGCCCGCCGCCCACCGCGGCCTGCAACGCCTCCTGCGGCTGCGGGCCCCAGCACTACAGCCCCGTGTGCGGCTCCGACGGCCTCACCTACTACTCCCCCTGCCACGCAGGCTGCCCCGCGGCCGCCGAGCCAGGCCCCGACGGCCAGCAGGTGAGCATGGCGCTGCCCCGACTCGTGTGCCGGGCCCTGGGGGGTCCTGCCCCTTCTGCCTGTAACCCGCGCTGTGGCTGGATCTCAGGTGCACCGAGGCTGTATCTGTGTCACTCACAACCTGTCGTCGGGCCTGGGCCACGCGACCGCGGGGAAGTGCGCTGCGCCGTGCCGGGCGAAGCCGCTGCTGCTGGTGTTCGTGTTCGTTGTCATTGTCTTCACCTTCCTCAGCAGCATCCCCGCGCTGACCGCCACGCTACGGTAAGCCCGGCCGGGCTCATGACCGCTGACCTCTGGCCCCGAGCCGCCACCAGGGGGCGCGGTGATGCGGCCGCGCCTCGTGGGGGCTGACGCTGTTTCCCGGTGCAGGTGTGTCCATGAGCGGCAGAGATCTTTTGCGCTTGGAATCCAGTGGATCCTCGTTAGAACACTAGGTACTGTGCCCTGCGCCGGGGCCCCCAGCCCGCGTCCCACCCGTCATCCCCTCACTGTCCACTAGAGGGCGCCATTGCTATCCACTTGCCCAGAGGCGCTGTGCCAGAGTCCCCCGCCCCTGCCCAGGGCCGAGACCCCCGAGAAAGGGACGTTGGGGTGCCGGGTCCCTCGCCCCGCAGCGGTGGGCACTGAGCACGCCCCTCTATCCACAGGGGGCATCCCAGGGCCCATCGCGTTCGGCTGGGTGATGGACAAGGCATGCCTGCTCTGGCAGGACCAGTGCGGCCGGCAGGGCTCCTGCTTTGTGTACCAGAATGCGGCCATGAGCCGCTCCATGCTCGGCGTGGGGCTCACGTACAAGGTGGGCCTGGCCTGCGGCGGCGGCCCTGAGGCAGGACTGAAGCTGCGGGCAGGGGGAGGGGGGCAGGGGCCAGGCAGACAGTGGGGCGCCCTGGCCAGGCCCCCGCAGCTCCTGCTCCTGGGGCGGCTGTGCACAGCTTGGAGAGAAAACAGCCCTTTCCTTTTGCTTCCGGGGCCGCATCCCCTGTCTCCGTGCACCCCGCAGCCCCTGGGGTTTCCCAGCCCGAGCCCCTGCCCTCCAGCCGCCAGGGACCTCCGGTGGTAACTGCTGCCCGGGCTGCCCGGGTGGAGGCCCCGTGTCTGCTCTGGCTTTCTCGTCCCATAGAGGAGAGAGCACAAAACCTTCAGAATACAAGGAGATCCCAGGATTCGGAGGATTCCGGGCCGGCTCGGGGTTGGGGGTGTCAGCCTGCAGGGGCCGGGGGAGGCTTCCGGAAGGGGGCAGCTTCGAGCCAGAGGCCACCAGAGCCTCTCCTGGGGTCAGCACAGAACAGCCACGCAGGGCCCAGAGGGGAGCTCCAGACCAGATTCTGCCCCCGCATCCGTGTCCCTGCTGGGGAGCCCGCATCCCGCGATTCTGCCCCCGCATCCGTGTCCCTGCTGGGGAGCCTGCGCCCTGCAATTCTGCCTTCACATCCATATCCCTGCTGGGAAGCCCGCATCCCGCGATTCTGCCCTCACATCCATGTCTTGCTGGGGAGCCCGCGCCCCGCGATTCTGCCCTCACATCCGTGTCCTTGCTGGGGAGCCTGCGCCCTGCGATTCTGCCCTCACATCCATATCCCTGCTGGGGAGCCCGCGCCCCCCGATTCTACCCTCACATCCATGTCTTGCTGGGGAGCCTGCGCCCCGCGATTCTGCCCTCACATCCGTGTCCTTGCTGGGGAGCCCGCGCCCCGCGATTCTGCCCTCACATCCATGTCCCTGCTGGGGAGCCCGCGCCCCTCGATTCTACTCTCACATCCATGTCTTGCTGGGGAGCCCGCGCCCCCCCGATTCTGCCCTCACATCCGTGTCCCTGCTGGGGAGCCTGCACCCCCCGATTCTGCCCTCACATCCGTGTCCTTGCTGGGGAGCCCACACCCCGCGATTCTGCCCTCACATCCGTGTCCCTGCTGGGGAGCCTGCACCCCCCGATTCTGCCCTCACATCTGTGTCCTTGCTGGGGAGTCCGCGCCCACGTGGGGCTGGTTCCCAAAGCCCTGTAGGTGCTAATTGTCCTGTGCCCCACTGCGAATGCCCACTGGGTCCCTCGCCAGATGGCCGCAACTGCCAGGGCTGGGCCAGTCCAAAGCCTGGAGCTCCTCCCGGTCTCCCATGTGGGCCGCAGGGACCCGAACACCTAGGCACCGCCGGTTGCCTCCCGGGTGCATCGTCCGGGCACTCGGAGGGGGTGTGGCTGTCCCAGGGGCGACTCGGCTGCAGGGCCACAGGCCGGGCACCAGCAGGAGCCGGCAGCGTCCCTCCAGATGTCCCGCGTGGCCTTTGCTTCTCTCTGGGTCCCCACACAGCTGGGCAGGGCCAGGCCCTCCCCCACGCCCACCCTGGGGCCCAGGGAGACGCTCCAGGAAGCACGCTGGGCTCTGCCCGGTGTCCTTGCTCCCTGCACCCCGCGGCCGGCCTGGTGGCATCCGCGAGGCCTGCTGTGGCCGCAGCCCAGGCTGCCAGCTGAGATGCCGGGGCGGCCGCTCCGTGTCGCATTTCTCTGCCTTCCACGCAGCAGAGGCCGACTCCCAGGGTCTGCATGCTCTCCAGGTGCCATGGGCACCGAGCCTTCCAGGGCCTTGTCTAGCTCCGGGCAGCCTCTGCCACGCCCCCACCCGCCCCAGGCCTCTTGTCCCAGGCCCCCCTCCCTGGAAAGGTGCCCAGCACCTGAGGGCCCCCCAGTCCAGGGCCCCCCCTCAGTCAAGAGGCCCCACCCCGAGTCCAGAGGCCCTACTCCGAGCCCAGGGGCCCCACCCAGAGTCCAGGGGCCCCACCCCGAGCCCAGGGGCCCCACCCGGAGTCCAGGGGCCCCACCCCGAGCCCAGGAGCCCCACCCCAAGCCCAGGGGCCCCACCCAGAGTCTAGGGGCCCCACCCAGAGTCCAGGGGCTCCACCCCAAGCCCAGGAGCCCCACCCCGAGTCCAGGGGCCCCACCCCGAGCCCAGGAGCCCCACCCGAGTCCAGCGCTCCGCCCAAGTCCAGGGTCCCCAGCCCGAGTCCAGGGGGCCCAATTGCATCCACAAAGACCTGGCCACGTCGGGGGGCGGGGCGAGGGCTGGGGCTCCCCTGCTCCCGGCTCCACCTGTATCCCTGTGGGAACTGGCCCCCTGGGAAAGGTGTCCTGGCCTGGGGGAGGGTGGGAGGGGCGGGAGGGGCTGCAGGCTGGGCCGGGCTCCTCTCCCAGCGCCCCCTCCCTCCACAGGTACTGGGCTTCATCTTCTTCGCCAGTGCTTGCTACCTGTACAAGCCCCCCCCAGGGTCTCCGGATGGCCCAGAGGCCTCTCTGCCCAGCCAGTCCTCGGCCTCGGACAGCCCCGCGGAGCCCGCCCCCGCCTCCGCCTCTGCAGTGCCCCAGGAACCTCCGGACACCGGCCACAGCACCGAGGCCCCACGGGAGGCCCCACGTTGGATTCTGGGGCCCACAGTTGCGACGGAGACACGAGGGGAGGCCTGGGCACGTGCCGGCTTGGCGCAGAGCTGAAGGAGCCCAAGGCCCCCCCGGGACAGCAGGACGCTGGGTCGTCCCCCGCCCCCGGGGCTGGCAGCTCTGGAGGGGCCGTGTCGTGCCGGAGGCGTGCTCCCAGGACGTGTCATGCCGGCCGCGGAAGGGCACGCAAGCAGTGGCCGTGGGCCATGTGGCCGGCGAGGCCCTGCAGCGCCCGATTGTAAATAGAATTTCATATTTAAAGCTAACAGCCTGGACCGCGTGGTTATTGCTGTAGACGAGCAGAGTTGCTGGTTTCCCCATCCTGGGTGCGGTTTCTCGCGTGTGCCCCACAGGCGGCAGCCACTGGCGTGGTCCAGGGTCCTCTGGGGCCGCCCCTCCCCTTTGCCTGACGCAGCCCACGGGTGACCCGGGCTCCATCTCTGCAGGCTGCGGTATGGGACGATGTGGCTGGACACAGCCATGGGCACGGGAGACGGCTGCTGGTACAGCCACACACATCAGCAGGTTAAAGCCGCCGCCTGCAGTGCCAGTGTCCCACATGAGCGCCAGTTCGAGTCCCGGCTGCTCCACCTGCCATCCAGCTCCCTGCTGTGGCCTGGGAAAGCAGTGGAAGACGGCCCAAGTGCTTGTGCCACTGCTGCCCACGTCGGAGACCTAGACCTGGCTCCTGGCTTCTAGCTGGGGAGGGGGGAGTTGCCGTAGCCGGGGGTGGGGGCTGTGTGAGCCCCCCTGAGGTCCAAGAGGAGCAGGGGAGGGGCGAGGCGGACAGGACAGGTCCTGCTTAGCTTGGCTGAGCCTGGCAATGGCTCAGCCTCCACACAGCCCGGGCACCACCAGATGGCTCCTGTGGGGGACTGGAGCTCATGAAGAACGCATGGGGGCCGGCGCTGTGGCGCAGCGGGCGAAGCCTCCACCTGCCGTGCTGGCACACGACACGGGCGCTGGTTCTGTCCCGGCTGCTCCATTTCCCACCAGCTCCCTGCCGGTGAGCCTGGAAAAGCCGCAGAAGATGCCTGAGTGTGGGGTACCTGCGCCCATGTGGAGACCCGGAAGAAGCTCCTGGCTCCTGGCTCCGGATTGACAGCTCCAGCCATTGCAGCCATTTGAGGAGTGACCCAGCAGACGTGTGTGTGTGTGTGTCTACCTCTCTCTGCAATTCTTTCAAATAAATAAAATAAGTCTTTAAAAAAAAATGCCTAGCCATGGGAACTCCTGACATGGCGACGCCACAGAGACCCTCTGGGGGGAGCTGGCCTTGGGACTCAGCCGTCCAGGGCTAGGGTCCTTCTGGGAGCTGGTGACCAACGCCAGGCCTCTGCCCCCACACCCAGGTGCCTGGACGGGTCTGTAGAACCCTAAGGAAACACACACAGAAGCAGATTCCACAGGAAACACATGCACACGGTGCCCGTGTGTGCGCCAGCGTGTCTCCCTGCTTCTCAGAGGGGTGAAGATCTGCGTGGACAGGCTGGAGACAGGGCCACTGCGGGCGAGGCCTGGGCAGCCCGGCTCTGGGACTGGACGCCCCCAGCCTCCGTCCAGACACCCAGCCCAGGGACGAGGTTCCCTCTGCGGCCACCAGGGGGCGGGCAAGTCCACCTGAGGCTTGGACCTCGCAGACCCACTGACCCCACAGAGGCTCTGCCCGGCTGACTCCTGGCCAGAGCACCGGGAGGACCCTGCACCTGCCGCACTGGGGTGGGGGCTCCCAGCAGGTACTGGGGAGGGCAGGCCACAGGCTGAGCTGAACCGCGGGCAGGAAGACAGCAGGCAGGACCTGGGGGGGGGGGGGTGCACAGGTGTAGGGCCGGCAGGGCCGAGTCCAAGGACAGCACTGACGGCAGAGGCCACCCCGCCCTGGGGAGCTCTCCATCCACACCTCCCTGCACTGTGTCCTCCAAACTGTGACAGCTCAGGGCCCCAGATCCACTGTCTGTCCAGGGCTCTGAGGACGGAACCTGGTCACCCAGGGGCTCAGTGCAGCCAGCTGGTCATCCAGGACCTGGTGGTGTCCCATCCTGGTCTGAGTCGAGGCCAGGGGTCCCGGCAGCGTCGTCTGCTGGGGGCACACAGGGTGGGGGGGCGGTGCCGGGCGTGAGAATCTGCCCTGGGCTCTGTTTCAGCCAGCAGCACTGGCTGAAGTATTGAGTGACGGCTGATTGGCGACCGCCGGCTCCATGGTCACCACATCGTGTGTGTTTAATTCACAGCCTGACCGCTGATTCCATGTTCAGTACGGCAGCTGCTGGAGCGGCGTGCCAACGGGGACCAGCACCGGAGCTGCTCGTCCGGGGCGGGGGGGTCCCAGAGAGCAGACCTGAGGGCCCTGGGGGGTCAAACCTTTCGTGCCTCAGTTGCCCACCCTCTAACAGGGGGCTGCTCTCACCGTCTTGGTCTCTCTGGGCCACCTCACCTCTCCCCAGAGCGTCAGGTCAGCCCAGAGCCTCTGCCCCGGGCCAGAGTTTCTGGGGTTTGGGTGTCTCCAGGGAGGGTCTCAGGCACCTGCACACTCGCCCCCCCACCCCGGCCAGCGGGAGGTCCACGCCCACAGGTCCGAGTCCATGTGACTAAGGCAAGCAGCTCACAGCCACCACACGTGGAGGTGGCTGATGAGGAGGCTCCGCCGCAGGGCCTCCATGCCTGCCACAGCCCGGTGAGGCCCTGCCTCTCCCCGGCCCCACGCCTGGGCCCACGCAGGGGTGCAGTGGAGGGGCCGCCCTGCCCCCAGCCTGTGGGCAGGGCCGGGCCCCTGCTGGCTCGGTTCCTTGTGTTGTTCTCTGAGAAACAGCCTGTGCCTCACAAACCGTTCTCCCCTAATTGGATTTCTCTGAGGCCGTGACGGACGCCGGTCTCTGCTCGCGGACGGGAGCCGCCCAGCTCCTCCGGGCTCCCGGGGTGGGAAGGGCGAGACAGGAAGCAGGCGGGCCTGGCCCCAGGTTCCGCACCCGCACCCGGGCAAGGTGCCAGGTGCTCGCTCCAAAATCCTGGCTGTGTGACAACCAAGCAGGAGGTGAAGCGGGGCTTCTGCAGGCCCCGCCTCCTCCCAGCGCACCTGCAGGGCCTCTCCCAGGGTGGGGCCAAGAAAGTCCCCCAGCAGCGGGGGAGGGAGCCCTGCAGGGTGGTGGGGCTGCCTGAGTTGCCCCTGGGGAACTGGGCAGGGCGTCCCCGCAGCCCCCTAGGAGGGCTCAGCTTCAGAGGAGCCTTCTCTGCCCCCCCACCAGCCACTGAGCATGGGACAAGTGACCGAGGGACAAGTGGCCGCTCAGCACAGCGCTGGATCCCCTCCCAAGCCCCACTGGCCACTGAGCTTCTGTCCTGGAGTGGGGGGGGGGGGCAGGGCTGACGGCCTGTGGCGGGGGTGGGGGGCGGTTTCTGGCCCCAGCCTCCGCCCAGTGCCCCTCCCTGCCCCCATCATTCCAAGGCAGATTCTCACAAAGCCTGGGCTGCGGCCATCACTCACCTCCGTCTTCCATAGCGGGGAGGGAGACGGGTGTGCCCAGGGCAGCCCCACGGCGCTGCCCAGGCCATGGAGAGGACCGATGCCAGGTGCCCACGTGGGACCTGGGCGGGGGACCCTGTGTACAGGCCCGGGGAGGGGTCAGCCTGCGAAGGGGAGTGAAAGAAACACAGGGGGACCACGTGTGGGGGCAGTGCCACTGGTGGAGGCTGGAGTGGGGTGGGTGGAGCCTGGGGCTGAGGGCCGCCCACGCTGGACGTCCTGTGTGCACGTGACAGCAGCGAGGGCAAGGACGACCCAGGAGATGCAGCTGAGTCCTCTGAGCTTGGTCGAACTGTGCCTCGTGGCCACCGCCCACCCCAGAGCCACGCATCCATCTTGGGCCCTAGGAGGGCGTCCAGGTGGCCAGGCCCTCCCGTGTCCTGCCACACGAGCCCCTGAGCCACCCGGGGTCTGCGCTAACCACGGTCCCTGTGGTGGGAGCCCTGGCCACGTGGTGGTAGCTGGGCCTCTGGGACAGACCCCAGCGAGCCCAGGGCCCCAGGTTGGGCTGTCCGGGCAGTCGGCACCATCCGCAGGCGGCTGGGGAAGACCCTGGAGGCCGGTGGGGGGGTGGCTCGCGCCCAGTCTGCTGCGCCCCCGCCCGCCCGTCTCCTCCCTGCTTGGCCCCCCGGACGCGGCTGCTGCGGGCACAGCGACCCTTCCCGAGCCGCGAGCGGTAGGGTGGCCTGGGCCTCTGGACCACGTGTGGGGCCGTGGCCAGGAGGCCCCGTCCGCCTTGTGTCCGAGGGTCTGGGGCTGCTGGGCAAGCAGGGGTCACCCCCGCTGCTCGGGACCTCAGCAGGACCATTTGGCAGGGGCAGAGGTCTAATGCCCGGCCGGCCGTCAGCACCACGGAGGACCTGGCTGGCCCTGGCCGGATCCAAGAGGACGAGACCAGCGTCGTGGCCTGTGGGTCCCTGCCTGACACCTCCAGCCCAGGGCGCGAGTGGGGCAGGGAACAGAAACATGGACCCAGTCAGGAGCCGCCGGGCCATCCTCGCCTGCACGGAGCCTGGGGGCGGCCGCCTGGGCCCAGCGCCTGCCGGCGAGCGGTACTTTCGCAGCTATGTTCACAGAGCAAACGCGTGCCCATCAGGTGCCCCAGCCTTGGCCTCTGAGCCCGGCACACTGACAGGGCTGGATCCGGGGGTGTCCAGAGGGAGAGGGACAGGCTGGAATGGCCCACTGCAGACGGGGTGGGGGCGGGAAGGCTGGGGAGCCCCCACAGCCCCTGTTTCCCTGCCCACAGGCACTGTCCTCCGGGCGAGGTGTCCAGCGTCTGGGGCGTTGCCAGCCCGCAGCGGGTGTGCGTCTCCGAGGCCCCGAGAGCCACGGGCCGTCCATCTCACGGGAAGTGACAGCGGCCGGATGCGCGCCCCGGGCTCCAAGCCGCCTGTGTCCACAGATACGTCCGTCCGCAAGTTGCTGCGTTTACGAAGGCACAAGCTCCCGGCTGCCCGGGGTGCGAGCAGGCAAAACACGGCCTCTTGTTTTTCTCAAACTGCAGATGGGGTCAGATCGGCGTGTCCCCACGTGCGCCGTGCGTGCTGTCCTTTCTGGGGGCAAATCCCAAGGAGAAAAAGCCTTTTCCCTGGGGACCGGGAGGGAGGGGCCCTCTTCCTGTGTGGGGTGGGGGAGGGGCCTCGCAGCAAGGAGTGTCATTCCCGCAGGTGGCCCCGCCCACCAAAGCTGGGACTGTGCAAGGGGCCAAGGGAGGAGGGAGGTGGCCGCCTGACAGGTGGCCGGGTTCTTCCCGCCCAGGCAATGGCTGAAGGGCGCCCACAGGCCGCAGGTGCAGGGAACAGAGGTTTTATTACAGCAAGCAAGGGAGCCCCCCAAGGAGAGTGAGTACTGAGGCCGCCTCGGCTCGGAGCCTCCCCAGGGCCACCCCGTGAGGCCCCCGAGACAGCCCAGCACCCACTGGCAATGTACAGCCCCGTGGCTAGGTTCCCGGCCGCCTGCGTTGCCAGCATCTCAGAGTCCCGGCTGCTCCACTTCCGATCCAGCTCCCTGCTGATGGCCTGGGAACGCAGCAGAGGATGGGCCAAGTGCCAAGTGCTCGGGCCCTGCACCCACGTGGGCGACCTGGAGGAAGCTCCCGGCTCCTGGCTTCAGCCTGGCCCAGCCCGGGGCCATCACAGCCGTCTAGGGGAGTGAAGCGGCGGATGGAAGATCTCTCTGTAACTTCACCTTTCAAATAAATAAAAAAGCTCTTTTTAAAACGTATCACTACCCTCTTAGAGAGGGAGGGAGCCTGTGCCGTCCTGGGGACTGCGGCGGGGGCTCCCCGAGTGGTGAGCGCCTCCCGTTGGCCCAGACCAGCGACCACGGCCCTCTCCTGCGCTGGGCCTGGGCTGCTCTTTATCTCCAGCCTCAGCGAGGGCGCTGCTGACCTAGCTGCTTTCTAAGCTCGCGTTTTTAAGAAGGAAAAGAGTTTTAGCTTTTTCCGAATTTTCCTTCTTGCTGTTTTCCCGGGACCCTAGCTATGCCTGGCCTCACACCCGCGCGGGTCCCAAGAGCTGAGCCCCTCTGTCTGCCCCCTGCCCTTGCCCTGGCTTCGACCAGCGCCCAGCCCTGTCCCTCCTCTGGCTGCACCCTCTCCCCTGTGGACGCAAACCCCTCAGGTCTCCCCTGTCTGTCCCCTCCTGCTCGCCCCCCTCCCCTGGCTCCTGCCAGCCTAATGCTCCCTCCCGAGCGCCCGCCCGGAAGGCCCAGGCCCCGTCTGTCACCTGACTTAGGCTGCGCCGGCAATGCTGGAGGAGGGGCAGTGGCCGGGCAGTGGAGGCCTGGCCAGCCAGCCACGGTCCCGCCCTGGAGAGGGACCTGAGCCTCCAGCCAGCTTCCCGCCTAGCCCCCCCCCCCAGGTGTCCAACAGCTGCAGCCACCTGGGCCTCAGCCGCCTCTGTCCTGTCCCGGGCTGACCCCGTCCCCCGGAAGCAGCTCTGTCCTCACCCGCACAGATCGGCCTGAGAAGCCGACCGCAGCCGGCTCCTCAGCAACCCCGCACTGACCCCTCAGCAACAGCCCTGCCCGCGCCCAGCCTGGCCACCTCTGCCCATGAGGTCCGACACATGGCTGGGCCGTGAAGCCTCGTGGTTGAGCCTCCAGGGTCAGGCGGGACCAGGCCAGGCTGGGTCAGGCAGGGTCGGGCAGGGTTGGGTGGAGCTGGGTCAGGCAGGGTCAGATGGGGTCAGGCAGTATCGGGCAGGGCCAGGCAGGGCCAGGCTGGGTCGGGCATGGTTGAGCGGGGCTGGGCATGGCTGGGCAGTGTCAGCGGTGTCAGGTAGAGCCAGGCAGGGTCGGGCAGGGTCAGGCAGGGTCGGGCAAGGTCGGGCAGGGTCGGGCAGCGTTGGGCAGTGTTGGGCAGGGTTAGGCGGGGCTGGGCATGGCTGGGTAGGAGTGGGCAGGGTCAGGCTGGGTCAGATAGGGTCAGGCAGCATTGGGCAGGGCCAGGCAGGGTCAGGCTGGGTCGGGCAGGGCTGGGCAGGGTGTCCTGCTGGCTAGGGGAGGGTCACTCCAGGGCCCAGGTCTGAGGAGCAGGAAGGGGACATCCCACCTGGTGGTACAGCCCTGGCTGCCAGCACACCTAAAGCTCGGGCTCACCAAATGCCACGCACTTTGTGGTGGCAAAGCCAAGAATGGAAGCCGCTGGGCAGGACCCCAGATCCGAGCCCCTCTCTGGCCAGGTGGAGCAGACCCAGCCACTTGGGAAAACCCAGCTGAGCGGGGCGGGGGCTCCTGCAGGGGGCCTGAGTCAGCAAAAAGCTGGGGAAGTGGGCAGGGCCTCAAGGTTGCTCCTCCCTCCCCTCAGCGCCCACGGGGTCCCAGCAGGGCCCAGGGCTTGGGACGAGCCCACCCCTCCTGGGAGCCCAGCGAGTGTGGGAAGGCTTGCACACACACACACAACGTGTGACCAGCAGATGGCCGTGCACAGGACTTGGGCGGCACGAGGCTGGGCAGGAGGAGCAGCAGCAGACAGCACGGGCTCGGACGGGCGGACCCAGGGATCTCAGCTCAGGGCGGTGCCTCTGGCAGGGGGGCAGGACAGATGCCAGAGGCCGTTTGGTGGTCAAGCCCAGGCCTGTGTGACTCAGACCACGGGCAGAGGCAGCCTGGAGGCGAGGCGGGGTCTGAACAGTCAGGGTTCTGGGCACTGTGCCCCAGGGTGATTGGGGCTTTGGAAGGAGAAACAAGAATGTCTTAGGGGAGACTTGGTGAGGGTGAAGGGAGTCAGGAGAGAAAACCCCGGAATCTCTGGGCGGATTCGGGTACGCAAGGAGCCAAGCACGCGCCCCCAGCGAGCCGCCGCCCTGGGGTGCTTGGAACCGAGAGACCCCAGTTCCCAGGTCTCTGAACTTTCCAGTTTCAAAACCTGCACCTTCCACCTGTCACCCACACCCATGATGGTCGCTCCCACTTCGCCAGGCCGGCAAAGGACCTCCGGTGTCTGAGCATCGGCCAGACCCCACAGACGCTGGGGGCCGCTCATTCTCCAGCCTCGGCCGAGCGTACAGCAGGTCACAGCAACGTCCCAGGAGCCCACGTCGCACACAGGCGGAGTGCACACCCCTACTCTGTGCCATCCCCTGGCCGCCCAGCCGGAGGCACTGACCTCGGCGAGGCGTGGATACATCCGTGGTCACTCACGCCCAGGGACCTGGCACGAGCCGCGTGCTCTGCCTCTCACAGCCGAGGATCGAGGCTCAGCCGCTCACTCTGCCTTCCTGGAGCCCAGAGTGGGGCACAGAGGACCGGGCTCGAAGCCACCCCCCCCCCCAGGAAGCCACGGCCTCAGCCTCTTCCCAGACGTCCGGGTGGACGCAGCTCACGTCTCGGGAGCTGGCCGGGGGCCAAGGTGGGGCCTGGGCGCAGATGCTGAGGCCTGACAGGTCTGGAACGCCGCCCAGGGCTCCACCAGCGGCCCCGGCGACGCCAGGTGTCCGCGCTGGCAGGCAGCTCCGCCCGCGGCTCCTCCAGCACGTGCGCATGTGTCGCTCTATTTTTAACAATCCCCTTGGAGCGCCATACGTCCCGGAACGGGCGCCATTCCACGCAGCTAAGCTGTGCACGCGGTGTGTGTCACACAGCCCGGCGTCGCCCCTCACCCACCTGTAGCCTCGCAGCGAGCCAGCGCCTGCCAGTCACGAGCGCAGTGAGCGCGGTGAGCGCCGGGCGCTGAAGCGGCCTCGTTCCGAGCTTAAGTTTCCACACCTCGGAAGCAGCGGCAGCAGCGCTGCTGGCCTGCGTCCTGGCTCCCCGCTTCCTGCTCCCGGCTCACAGCCCGGGGTGGGGGAGTGAGGGCCCCAGGTGGGAGACCCGGATGGCGTCTCAGGCTCCTGGCTGCAGCCACCTGGGGAGTGGACCAGCGGATGGAAGCGCCCTCGCTCTCTCGCTCGCTCTTGCTCTCTCAGGTCTTTGGAAGAATGCCGAGTGAGCAGTTCGCTGGCACTCCTCCCCGGGAAGCCCTGGGCTCAGCGGACAGGATGCAGGTTCCTGCTGGGGCGCCCCCTGCTGGGGCCCTGTCGTCTTCTCCACGTGCCGGCCCCAACCCACCAGGTGCCGCCTGTGTCCCAGGCAGCAGCATACAGGGGGTGTCCACTCAGGCACCCTTCTTGGTGGGTCTTCCGACGCGATTTCGGCTCTGGACAGATACCTGCTCTCTGGGTAAGAGCACATGGCCGAGGGGAGCCACCCCCCGCAGGCCGGCTGCCCTCAGCCCACACCCCGCCGGGCCCCAGAAACACAGAAGGCCCCGGCCAGCAGACGCACAAGGACACGGCTGTCTCCCCCCGCCCCCCGACAGGCGGGCAGTCCCCAGGGCTCGCTGCCAGGCCTGGAGCAGCTCATGGCGTGATGCCCACTCCCCAGAGCCCGCTGCCCCCAGGGCAGGGCAGGCGTCGGGGGCAGGGCCAGATGCGGCCTGGCCACCGGTGTGTCCGGGCTGCTGCGGGGCCCATGGAGCCGTTCTGCACGCTCCCTGCCAACTTCGTCTTTCAGGGGCTCTGCCGCCGCAGCAGCCACATGGCAGAGGGCTCCGGCTCCCCGGCACAGAGCAGCCGAGCCGTGGGCTCTCGGGGGCCCACACGAGGACCCTCCACCCACCCTGCACAGAGCAAAGCCTTCCTAGGTGGGTTTAAGCAAATGCCTCTCACAATATTTGTGCTACGTTGCATTTTATGTTCTTAAGCTCCGAGGCCGGCTCAGCGAGAAACCTTCCAGAAGCCCAGTTTAGCCGAAAGGTCAGGGTGTGCAAACCAAACAGCGTGCCGGGGCAGCCGTGGGGACGGTGGTGTGCCAGGGCGGCCGTGCAGACAGCCGTGAGCCGGGGCCTCTCCCTGCCCTCCTCTTGGGCTCTGGACACTGGTGCCCAGACGGCCCGGCCCACGGTCAGGGCCCAGGTGGCCACGGGAGCCACGAGGGCCGGGAGCAGTGGTAGTGGGCTCCGTTCAGCACCACCATGTCCCAGGTCAAGGACACTCGGGGCCCAGTCCCAGGCCTGTTCACTTCCTGTGGCTCCCGGACAGCGAGTCCAGGGTACCCTGGCGGGGACCCGGGGGCAGCTTTGTGGGACTCGAGGCGCGCCCGCCCTCCCAAGGCTGAGCTCTGCCCATTCAGTGCCGTCCACACCCCGAGGCCCCCGGGGAGCACCGCTCTCGGCTTCTCCCACCCCTCAGCTGACCACGGGGCACAGAGAAGCTCAAACGCCCCCAAGGCCAGGGCCGCAGGGCCAGGATGCAAACCGCCTCTGAGCCTCTGCAGTCTGCAAAGGGCCATTTGTGCTTCCTTTGAAGGCTAAGTTTTTAAGCATTCATTGCTGTGTGCTAAGACTCCCTGATGAGGCCGCCGGTTCCAGGTGAAAGACAAGCCCAGGCAGGCGGAATACAACAAAACGGGTGTCAGCCCCCAGCCCGCTCCCCTGCAGCCAGACTGACCCCAGCACAGGCGGTGCAGCGGCCGGGAGCTGTGACCCCTGGGCACTTCCCCCTGCTCTCACCCTCCAGCAGGCGGGCGTTTCCCAGGGTCTGCTGTGGGGAGGGCTGCTGACACAGCGGTGCCCTGCGCAGCTCACAGCCGGGGAGCAGGCGCACCCCCCCCCCCGCCCCCGGGCCAGCGGCTGGCAGGACACGGAGCCCGCGGACCCTGAGCAGAGTGCTGCAGAGCAAGCGCCACCTCCAAGTCAGGCCTGCCCCTGCCAACCCCTCGGGGCCGGCCCTGAGGTGCCCCATCCCCACGCCTGCTTGCTTCTGCTTCCCCTCCCCCACCCCACCCGGCTTAGTGGCACTGGAGCCCCCTAGGCGCTCAGCTTCTGCCCCTCCTCCGCCGTGGGCACCAGGAGAGGGCCGGCCCGCCAGCTGCGCAGCGCCCCAGGCGCGCCAGCGGGAGCCGTCTCCTTCCTCCGCCCTGCTGAGCTGGAGACAGGAGGGCACAGCTCCCTCTCCGGGTGCTCGAAGTTGGAGATCCGGGAAGGGAGACTGTGCACCTAGGGGGAGGGCGCTGGGCAGACTCAGCGCCCCAAGGCCCAGCTGCTGCCCCCACGCCTGACCCGGGTTCCCGGGGTCGCTCACGCGGGCCCTGACGGCCGAGAGTGCGCGGCGGGGGGCGGGGTGGGGGAGGCGGCGACCACCAGCCTGCGCTGGGGCGGGGCGGGGACCGCGGCTGGGGCCGCCTCTCGCCCCCGCCCACGCTGCTAGGCGCGGCCGCGCGGCGCCGGCTCAGTGGAAGCGCGCAGTGGAAGCGCGGGCGCGGCGGGGCGCGAGGGAGGAGAGCGGGAGAAGCGGGCGCGCCGGGCGGTCGTGCGTGCGCTCTGCTCGGCGCCACCTGCTTGTCCGCGAAGCCCGAGCCCAGGACCAGCGCAGAGCCCAGAGGGAGCGTGGAGAATCGTGGGGTCTAGAGCCGGGGGCGCAGCCCGGAGCCCGGGTGGGCGTGAGCCGAGTCCCCCCGGGGCGGCGCTTCCTGGCCAGACGGCGGCCCGCTAGCCTGCCTCCCGCGCCCCCCGCCAGGGCTCCTTCTCAACCCTCGCTGCCCGGACTTCCAGCCCAGGGGCGCGGGACAGAGCCGCGGACCCGGCGGGCACCATGCGCCTCAACAGCTCCGCGCCGAGCGCCGCGGGCGCCGACCTCTTCCCGCGTCCGCAGGTGGGGCTGGACGCCGCGCTCCTGGCCCCGGGCTCGGGCAACCGCTCGGCCAATGCGTCGGAGCTCGCGCTCGCGGCGCCGGGCAGCCCCCTGGATGTGAACACCGACATCTACTCCAAGGCGCTGGTGACGGTCGTGTACCTGGCGCTGTTCGCGGTGGGCACGGTGGGCAACGCCGTGACGGCCTTCACGCTGGCGCGCCGGAAGCCGCTGCAGAGCCTGCAGAGCACCGTGCACTACCACCTGGGCAGCCTGGCGCTGTCCGACCTGCTCATCCTGCTGCTGGCCATGCCCGTGGAGCTGTACAACTTCATCTGGGTGCACCACCCCTGGGCCTTCGGCGACGCCGGCTGCCGGGGCTACTACTTCCTGCGCGATGCCTGCACCTACGCCACGGCCCTCAACGTGGCCAGCCTCAGCGTCGAGCGCTACCTGGCCATGTGCCACCCCTTCAAGGCCAAGACCCTCATGTCCCGCAGCCGCACCAAGAAGTTCATCAGCGCCATCTGGCTGGCCTCCGCGCTGCTGGCGGTGCCCATGCTGTTCACCATGGGCCAGCAGAACCGGGGCGCTGGCCGCCAGCACCCCGGCAGCCTGGTGTGCACCCCCATCGTGGACACCGCCACCGTCAAGGTCGTCATCCAGGTGAGCAGCCTTGCGGGGGCTCCAGGCGGGGGTCTCTCCAGGGGGAAGCCTGGACTCCGCCCCCAGGGTCTTCCCCCCCGTGAGGGGGCTGCGGAAGTCCACTCCCTGGAGGCTGGCGAGGAGGACAGGCCGCCTGGGGAGCAGCTGAGCCCTCTCCCCACCTGGCCCCAAGGAGCAGCCGGGCCTCAGCCCCCGCTCCCCGTCCCCACCTCGTCACCTCTACTGAGGGTGGCTGGAGCTTGGTCAGTGTCCTCCCTGGGGCTCATAGATGGGCCTCCGGTGGCCCTGAAGCAGTCCCTGGGGTCATATGAGGCCTGGGTCTCTTCCAGCAGCTTCTCAAAGGCCTCGTGCCCTGGCAGGGGCTCTGCAGCCCCCCCTCGGCCACGGCAGCCCCCGGTCGCTTCCTCCGTGTCCGCGGCTGCCCTGCCCCAGCCCAGAGTCAGAGCTGGACCTGACATCTTCTTGGGTTGGGTCTTACCCCAGCCTCAGTTTTCCTATCTGTAAAATAGGATAATTGACCCTAGGAGGCAGTGTTCACGAGAACTCGTGGGACGTGTCTGCAGGTGCCTGACACAGAAACACCTGCTGTCGCTGCCGACGGCAGTGGTGATGTCCCCGCTGGGACGATGCTAAGGTACCTGGATGTGTGTGGGGGGTGTGGGGTCTTGCAGCCTGGAGGAGGGGGCTCACTGGCCTCAGTACAGAGCAGCAGGTCTCGATGTGTGGCCCCGTGTGGGGCCTCTCAGAGGCCCAGCTCTGGCCCTGGTGCCACCAGGGACTGGGCAGCGGAGGACACGCGGGGTGCCCATGGCTTCCGGCGGGATGTCCCGTCTTTCCTTCGACCAGCCTACAGGAGGCGCTGCCTGCATGAGCCCCTGCAGAGCTCAGGTGTCCCGGGCGCTGTGTGGCTAAGGGCCCGAGTGGTCAGTGCCCTGAAGGTGTGCAGCAGGTGGAAGACAGCAAGACCAGATAGCCCGCCGTGGCAGAGGCCCGGGGCAGGGGAGCATCTGGCTCACGTCTGACTGAGGCCGGGGCTGGCCCGGCGCAGCCAGCAGCTCTGCCCTCCAGGGCTCGGCGGGTGCCGCCCAGGCTCCAGCCCAGCCCTTGGACGCTCGCTGTCTCTGTGTGGGCCCCGTTTACCTGGTCACTGAGTACCTGAGCAGGAGCCAGGCTCGGAGGCCTGGAGGACTGTCCACGCTTGTGCCCACGTGTACGCATGAGTGACGGGGGTCTTCTGTCCACGCCTCACCCTTTTCCTCAACCACGCCGAGGTGTCTGTGCCCCCAAGGCCACAGCTGGACCTCGACAACCCACTACCCCTACCGGTGCCCTGGGTGCCGTTGTCAGCCTGGGGCTTCCAGCTCACAACCCCGAGGCCGGCGGGACCATTCGCGCCCTAAACCCCTGCTCCCCTGATGCTGGAGCCAACCACATGCATCTTCAGCCCAGAGCCTGTTTGCAGGGCGAGCAGGGAATCCTTGGCGCCCAGCACGCGGGGAGGTTCCCCGAGAGCAGGGTCGCTGGGCTAGGCGTCCCCGCCCGAGTCTGCCACCGGCCGCCAGCGGTGCAGGGCCAGGACCGCTCAGGGCTGGGCTCCCTGCCTCTCCCTTTTGTTCCGAGAGGCGCCCTGCTGGGTGTGGCCCCTCGCTGCAGGCAGGGTGAGCCCCGAACCGTGCAGGTGGAGCCGGCCAGCAGGAGGGCCCGGCATCTCCATGGGGGCGGGACGGACCCCCCCCACGGTGTCCTGCCCAGCGGGGTCCTCGGGTGAGGGCTGTCACACGCCCTCCCCCGTGGGAAGCAGGCACCGTGGGAGAGCAGGGCGAGTGTCCATGCAGACGGAGCTTTCTAGAAAACAACAGCCGAGCGAGGTGGGGGCTCCGTGCAGAAACCCACCCCACCCCCGCCCCACACCTGCTCACCGGGGCGGGGGTGGGGAGCCCGGGGCACACCCTGCTGCCATGCTGAGGCTGATGGGGGCGCGGTTCCCGCTGCCGCCCCTGGCACAGCCCCAGGGCAGTCTGAGTAAAGGAACAGAGCTGGGATCTGACGGGCCCTGCGTGCAGCCCCCACTCACCACCACCCACACACCGGTCACCACCCCACTCACCACCACCACCCACTCACAGCCATCCAGACACAGGGACAGGGGTCCCCGTGAGGGTGCGACCCCCACTCACCAGCCAGACAGGGGCAGGGGTCCCCATGAGGGTGCAGCCCCCACTCACCACCCAGACAGGGGCAGGGGTCCCCGTGAGGGTGCAGCCCCCACTCACCACCCAGACA
>CM027394.1:110669550-110679925 GCA_015711505.1 Sylvilagus bachmani | reverse complement strand
ACACACACCCTCACACACACACACACCCTCACACACACACCCCCTCACACACACACCCTCACACACACACACACACCCTCACACACACACACCCCCTCACACACACTCACACACACACACACACACACCCTCACACACACACCCTCACACACACTCACACACACACAACCTCACACACACACACACACCCTCACACACACCCACACCCTCACACACACACACTGTGCGGGCTCAGATCTCTGCGGGGCTCAGAACCAGGCCCTGCCAGGTCCCTGCTCCTGCCGTCTGCAGGGTGGAGCTGGCCCCAGGCAGGGATGAGGCCAGAGCCGCCAGGAGTCTCGCCGTGGTCCTCCCCGGGCTCGACTAGGTGTGTGCACACGGCCGCCTGGCCCCACGCGCACTTCTGCAGCTGTTTGTGTCGGGAGAGCTGGAGCCGCACCGTGAAAGCCATTGTGGATGTTAGACGTGGTCGGCTTTCAAAAATATCCAAGGCGGGCTTAAGCCGCTGTCTCCGAGGAATTATGGAAACAATGTTGCACAGAATACAAAGCAAAGAGTGGGTTATCCAGGACCGTGGCGGCTGAGTCAGTCTGGCCCCAGGCTTATGAAAACCTGCCTCCTTGTTTGGACTTAGCGTTTTTAGCCCAGGGTCTGCTAAAGGTGAATTTATTGTAAATTTCAATAACTCTCCCTGGACATATTTAAAGGTTAAGCATATTCTTCAGCGTTTTGTGTCCCTGTAACTCAGAGCGGTTCCTGTGTGGGACCCAGTGGGTCGGGCGGGGGTCCTGGGGGGAGCCCAGCCTGTCTGGGTCAGGTTATCCGGGAGCCGCGCTGGCCCCCAGCCAGGTCCAGGACGTCTGTGAATCCGCTCTGGGCCGGGCGCCCGACAGGATGTGCACAGTAGGAAGTGGCCATCAGGGACGTATTTATTGCCCGGGGCGGAGGGAGAAGCCGTCCCACCTGGCCATGACTGCCGGGGCCTCCGCCACCTGCCCCAGGACCCCCAGACTCGGCCACAGGAGCCCGAGCCCAGGGGCCCCTCTCGGGGTGCCCCTTGTCTGCTGCCCTCGGTGCAGGGAGCTCCAGAGCGAGGCCCCTGTGCCTCCCCCTCCAGCGGGGGGCCCCAGAAATATGGGGGTTTCCTTAAAAATGGCTTTGGTTGAGCGGGTTCACTCCCTGGGGGTCTCCTGGGGAAAGCAGTTTGGCACAGAGCGAGGCGAAGAGGGAAGGGATGGAATGAGAGCCCCGGGAAGGGGCCAGGCAGCGCCATGTCCACGTGGCACGGCTGTGTTGTGGGAGCGGGGAAGGTGGGGCCGCCCCCACGGGCCTGGCACACGGGTGGGGGTCTCAGACACTGCCCCTTGCCGAGGCGGGGCTGCTCAGGGGACCCGAGCCACTGCTCAGGGCCGTGAGCAGGAGGGGCGGGGGGACCGCCCGGGGGCCCGGGCCAGGCTGGGAGGACAGCCCTGTGACCTCGCACTGGGCAGCTGCTCCGACGCGGGAGCGGGGACCTGGGGTCTGGACAGGGACCCCAGGCTGCAGGGAGTGGCGCTGGGAGCAGAGGCGCCAGACTGGGCGCTGGAGGCAGTAACTGCAGGGTGGGGCCGGCGCTGACACCGGCTTCCTGGGATGTTTCTCTGACAGCCTGTTTGAAAAGGAGCCGTCGCCCGTATTAAAAACACCGGCGGTGTGTCGGATCCGCCGCCAGCCACGCGGGAGACTGCCGCGGGGGCCGCCAGGGTGGGGCCGTGCCGCCTGCCGGGGAGGGCCGTGAGGGGCACGGGCTGCGCAGGGCTCGGGCTGGCAGCTGAAGGTGTCACCAGCTGGTTCTCCACGGCGCAGGGCCCCGTGGCCTCCTTCCCCGTCCAGCTCCCTCTCCCTCTGCACGGCTGCCCCTGACACTTGCCAGTCACTCGCCGGGGGCCACCCAGCCAGGACGGTCTCCCCGGAAATCATTGTACCATCAGAGATGCTGTTCCCAAGCCAGGCCCTGGGGGCCGCCTGGCACCCCACTGAGCAGGCGTCCAAGCACTTAGGTGACCCCAGCTCACGGTTTCAGGGCAAACATCAAGAGGGGTGACCACAGGGAGACCCTCTGTGCTACGGAGGTCAGGGGAGGAATCCTGACATCGTCCCCAGGGCTGGGACTGGCTCCCAGGTCCTGAGTACATGGCCCGGGGCTGCCAGGGGCCTGCGCCCGGGTGGACAGGAACAATGCAGGTCCCAGGCCCGAGGGCAGGCTGGGCCACACCTTCTATGGCACATCTACTCCAGTCAACCGCAGGGCAGGGCCTGGCGTGGATCCTTGGTCTTGGGGAACCTGGAGCAGGGGCTGGGGCTATGAGATGGAGCCCCTGAGAGCCCCCACCTCTGCCACATCCTTCCGGGGTGGACACGCCAGAGCCTGGGCCACGACTGAGCCCAGAGCGGGCGCTGACTCCTGTTGTGACGAGGCTGCTCGGCCCTCCCAGCACCCCACAGACCCAGGCTCAGGGCAGGCGTGGACCTGAGCATCGGCCACCACCGCACCCTCCTGCTGGGGCTGCCTCTCCACTGGCCGCCCCTGCCCCGCCCACCCCATGTTGTCCCCATGTCCATCTGCACTCGACTTTGGGCTTGTCACACTGCAGGACGGGCCCTGGCACAAGCCAACTGGCACACTTTCATAGCCGTGGGGAGGGCATTTTTGCAAGGAGCTGCTGACCAGGTGTGGACAGGTGGGACAGGGGAGGGGGCAGGCACTGTGGTGCAGTGGGTAAAGCCGTCACCTACAGTGCCAGCATGCCACATGGGCGCCGGTTCAAGTCCCGACTGCTCCACTTCTGATCCAGCTCTCAACTGTGGCCTGGAAAGCAGTGGAGGACGGCCCAAGTGCTAGACTCCTGCACCTGGAAGAAGCTCCTGGCTCCTGGCTTCAGATCGGCTCAGCTCCAGCCATTGCAGCCATCTGGAGAGTCAGCTAGTGGAGGGATGATCTCTCTCCCTCTCTCTCCTCTCTGTAACTCTGCCTTTCAAATAAATAAATAAATCGCAAAAAAAAAAAAAAAATAGAGTCAGAGGCAACTGTGGAGGGTGGGACGGTGACGACTGCCGCAGCCACCCTCCCGGCCTCTCTGTCCCTCCCCCGCCCTCTCTGCCGTGCCAGCCTCACAGACTGAATTCCCGGGGGTCTCTCTGCTCCACCTTCCGGAAGGGACCTCAGACCTGTGAAACCCACGCAGCCTGCGGCCTCCTCTTCTGGAAGGTTACGTTTCGTTCCGAGGGCTAGGCCCAGTCTGGTTGTCTGCTGCCCAGTGCAGTGTCCCCCAGTCCCCTGAGTTACCCCTTTGTGGACCTGGCGCTGATCTGGGAGTTTCTTTGCTGGAGATTTGCCCCCCCCATCCACCTGCCTGCCTGCCTGCCCACCTGTCCCCTAGCCCACCTGTCCACCTGCCCATCTGCCCCCCATCCACCTGCCCCCTCGTCCACCTGCCCATCTGCCCCCCATCCACCTGCCCCCTCGTCCACCTGCCCACCTGCCCCCGTCCACCTGTCCACCTGCCCGTCTGTCCACCTGTCTGCCTGCCTGCCTGCCCCCTGTCCACCTGCTCCCTGTCCACCTGCCCACCTGTCTCTCTCCATCCCTGTCACTCACAGGCAGAGGACTTACTGAGTTTGCTGATCTTGTCAAACAGCCCTTGGCTCTGCTGACCGTCTCTGTCACTCCCCTGTCTCCGCTGCAGTTCAGGGAGACCCTAGGTGGCCACAGGGAGGCTGACCTGCCCCTCGCGGCTGGGGGTACTCGGCCCAAGGAGGACCCTGCCTGCCCAGCAGCCACCCAGTCTTCTGTCTGCCGTGGGCACGAGTTCCCAGGGAAGGCGAGGGCACCAGCTTGGTGTCCGGCTGTCCAGGGCCCGGCAGCCTCACTGTGAGGCCCAGAACCTGCTTCTGTCACCAGGGAGTCGACTTGGCTGGGACGCCTTTTCCTGAACACTGTAGGGGGTGAGTGGCGGGGCCAGTGCTCACTGCCCAGTGCTCAGTCCTCCAGTGCTCAGTCCCCAGTGCTCAGTCCCCGAGTGCTCAGTCCCCCTGTGCTCACTGCCTAGGTGCTCAGTCCCCGGTGCTCAGCCCCCAAATGCTCAGTCCTCCAGTGCTCAGTCCCCCAGTGCTCAGTCCCCCTGTGCTCACTGCCCAGGGGCTCAGTCCCCTGTGCTCAGCCCCTGTGCTCAGTGTCCGAGCACTCAGTCTCCTGTGTTCAGTCCTCCAGTGCTCAGTCTCCTGTGCTCAGTCCTCCAGTGCTCACTGCCCAGGTGCTCAGTCCCCTGTGCTCAGTCCCTGAGTGCTCAGTCCCCTGTTTTCAGTCCCAAGCACTTGGCCATCCTCTGCTGCTTTCCCAGGAGCATTAGCAGGGAGCTAGATCAGAAGTGGAATGGCCGGGACTTGAACCTGCGCCTTTAGGGCTGCCTAACCCACTGCACCACAGCACTGGCCACACAATGGAAACGTTTCAACTCGGCACCAGCTGTCTCGGCTGTCACGTTCTAAACCCATCATGGCCTGCGTCCCTTTCTGTGGAATTAGCCGCGTACACGCCCCTCCCCACCCAGGAAGCACCTGTGTGGCTTGCGGCGTCGGCTTCCCGGGAGCTCTGACAGAGTGAGCAGACTCGTCCCCGGGCAGGGCTTGGGGTAGTGCAGGGCCCACCTGGCCCGGCCTCCCCGGCCGCTGCATGGAGGCGGCATCAAGCACGTGAGGTGCTGCCCGGAAGGTGAGCCTGTCCCCACGTGTTCCCCAGACACCCCGGCATCCCGCCAGCCCCACTCGCGGAGGAGCAACGGCAGTGCTGGCGAGGACGGGGTGGCACGAGTGGCTCCTGTGCTGTCCTCAGAGCCGGCGGGCACTGGGCTGCAGGAGCTGTGTGCCTGTCACCAAGTCACGGCTGGCCTGTCCCCCGGCACCTGTCAGCGAGCTGCAGGGCCTCCCGGGCGCGCCGGCCTCACAGGGGCTGCCGGTTTGCAGCAGGGCCGGCAATTCGGGCTCCACAGTCCTGTGGCCCCCTGGCTCCAGCTGGGTCCAGGATGGTCCCTTGGCGCTGCCCCTGTCCAGGCCCCTCTCTGCAGGAGGCGCTCCAGGAGAGAGCCCCCGCCCTCCAGTGCACCTGGCCACGGGCCACCCTGCGGGAGGAGAGGCCAGCGTGCGTGCAGGGGCGTGTCCAGTTGTGGAAGAACCCTCCAGCAGCGCAGGCTGACTGGGTCCCCGGGTGGTCTTGTTCATGGTCAGTCCTGTGTGACCCGTGGCCTCTCAGCCTAGGCCAGGATGACTCCCTCAGCGCGAGGCAGCCGTGAGGACCCTGGACGACCCCTGTGGGTTTCTGGGCTCGGTAGGGGTGGGTGAGGGCGCCGCAGTGAGGAGCAGCTGGACGGTCGTCCCCTCACAGCTGAGGGACGTGGCACGGGACGTGGGAGTCCCTGAGTGGACATCAGGGCTGCGGTTCGAGCCAGAGCCCCGCTGAGCTCCAGTGTGTGGGCGGAGCCACAGTAAAATGTTCCGGATGCTGCTCCCCCCCAGGGGGAAGCCAGCGGCTGCGAGGGTGGGGGGAGCCTGGCCGGAGCTGCCCTGGTGTGACTGCTGAGCTTGACCGGGGGGCACGAGTGAGGACCAGGCCAGGCTCCCGGAGCTCAGCTGCCCGCGCTCTGTCGGCGCGGATGCCAGTTCCCGGCCAGCCTGCGGGCAGCAGAAGACACGGGGGTCCTGGTGCTGCTGCGGCCGCCTTGGGGCCCCGGCCGGCAGGGGGGCAGGGACGCAGTGTCCAGTGGAGACGAGCGATGGCCGAGGGCGCTCCCGTCCTCCCTCAGTTTACCCACTGGCTCCTGTGTCCTGTGCTCTGAGGCAGGTCTGAGCGGGGCAGCGCAGGGTCCTGCTGTGGTTTCTGGGGGGCCCTGGCTCGTGACAGCAGCCATTCAGGGCTGACGCCTGGGCTCACCTGGTCCAGTGCCCCGGGGCAGGCTGGCCGGGGCATAAAGTGTCCTGAGTGTTGGCTCAGTTGGGCGAGCCCCTCCCCACGTGCAGGGCGCTCCCAGTCCCGCTCCCTCCCTTGGGCTCCCCAAAGCCGCCTCTGGTGCTCTGTGTCCCCATAATCAGCCCTAATCCTATTGAAATGCACCAGGATGCGGGGCCAGCAGAGTGGGCACACAGGAGCTCTGCCAGTGGATGGTAATTAGGGACAGGATATTCGCTGAGCTGCCCACACAATTACACGGCAAGAAAACGCTGGAAATTGTGGGGCCGGAGTCCCAGCCGCTGCGGACAAGGAGAGCGGAGAACAGGTGCGGGGGCCGCAGGCGAGGGCCTCCCCCGCATGTCCAGCGGCAACGGCTACCCACGCTCCCCTCTGCTGCGCCACCTGAAATGCACAGGGGTCCTGCGGGTGCCTGCCGGCCCGGCAGCCTCACGGGGGCCCCTCACTTGCTCACTGCGGAGGGTTTGCACAAACTCCCTGGGGAGCTACAGCCTGCGTCTTCAGGAACCCAACTTCCCCCAGCCTGGAGCTGAGGAGTTCGCTGCGTGGTTTGGCTTCTGTCGAGGGCTCAGGCTGGGCACCAAAACTCTGTGCTGAGTTGACTCCACTCTTAATCCTTCAGAGCCAGATCAGTGCCCTGCACGCAGGAGAAATGCGAACAAGAGGCTCATTGGCGTGGCATGGCCAGTGCCAGCCAGCTCCAGTCAGCTCCAGCCAGCTCTGACGGGCTGGGAGCCTGCGTGATCAGACCCTTCCACAAGGAAAGACAGGGCTACTGGGTCCCTGGTTCCTTCCCAGAGCTAAAGCCTGGCCAGGTTCCTTCCTGCTGGGACTGCCAGGCACCGAGGCCAGGCCCGGGGTCAGAGCTCACGCCACCTGCTCCCCGCGCCGCGCCGCCGCCTGTCCATGCCAGGAGCTTCAGATCCTGGTTCCCAGCTGCTCAGCAGATGTCTCATGGATTTGACTCTCAACCGGGCTTTGTAGCTGGCGGCTATTTGAAAACATGGCCAGCTGACCTTCAGCCCACAGCCCCAGCGGCCATGCACAGGTGGCTCATCTGTTCTCGAGTGGTGCTGGGATGCTGTGACCACCGCCACCCAGCTGCCACACGCAGCACGGGGAGGCCCCTCCCCCAGGCTGCCGTGCACAGCGGGAGACAGCCCGCGCTCCCATCCTGGGCCCGGTGGTCACCTGCCCAGGCGGAGGAGGGCAGTGATGTCCAGGAGGCTGTCTTCCTGTCGGATTGCTAGGGGCCTCCAGCAGCCGGGCTGGTGCCAGTTTGCAGCAGAGCAGTGTGGCCAGGATGCAGTGCCCGCTCCTCCAAGTTCATGCTCAGACGGCAGCCTCTGTGGCTCCAGCAGCTGGTCCCCCGCCCAGGACCACAGCGGGCAGAGACAGCCCCATGGCCTCCCTTCTGCCCCCACCACGGCTCTTCCAGGGAGACCAGATGCTGTCCGTGGTGCTGAGCCCCCGGCTCCCCGGGCCCTGGCAATCTCCTGGCCTCTCCCAGGATCTTCAAACCGGACAGCAGCACAGGGCTCAGGGCAGAGGCCGTGGGAGAGCACAAAGGAGAGCGGTGAACACGGGCTGCCGGAAAGCCTGGTCCGAGGGGTCACCGTGGAGTCACAGCGCTGGGACCCAACGTTCCCCAGGAAGGTGGGGGAGGCCAAGGACCCTGCGCCTGGCTGGCCCCCCTGTCCTGGGCTGTGCACTAGCCCGAGAGGCAGCAAGCGAGGGCTCAGGCTTGGGTCAGACCCTGGGGCTTGTGGCTGCGCCTGGACTTGTGCGTGAGCGTTCCTGCTGTGGCTACTTTCTGGACTTGACACCGACCGCGGCCGCCTCCGGGGTGCCCGGCCCGTGTCTCCTGCAGAGCCCTGGGCTCGCTGCTGTTGCGCCCGTCATCACAGGCGGTGGAAATTAGAGATTCCAAGCATCCTTCTTTTTAAGATTCATTTATTTAAAAGCCAGAGTTGAGAGAGAGAGAGAGAGAGAGAGAGGGCCTCCGTCTGCTGGGTCACTCCCCAGAATCGCCACACCAGCTGGAGCTGAACCGACCCGGAGCCAGGAGCCAGAAGCTTCTTCCGGGTCTCCACATGGGCGCAGGTACCCCACACTCAGGCATCTTCTGCGGCTTTTCCAGGCTCACCGGCAGGGAGCTGGTGGGAAGTGGAGCAGCTGGGGCAGAACCAGCGCCCGTGTCGTGTGCCAGCACGGCAGGTGGAGGCTTCGCCCGCTGCACCACAGCGCCGGCCCCCATGCGTTCTTGAGCTCCAGTCCCCCACGGGAGCCATCTGGTGGTGCCCGGGCTGTGTGGAGGCTGAGCCATTGCCAGGCACAGCCAAGCTAAGCAGGACCTGTCCTGTCCGCCTCGCCCCTCCCCTGCTCCTCTTGGACCTCAGGGGGGCTCACACAGCCCCCACCCCCGGCTAGAGGCATCTTCCTCTCCCCATCCTCCACCCACCAGCTCAGAAGGGCAGGCGGTCGCTGCCTGGACACACTTGCAGGCTCCTCCTGAGCAGGGCCTGGGCTCCCTGCTGACCGCAGCTCTTGTCCACTGTGGGCCAGGCGTGTCCCCACTGGGCAGCAGATCCTGCAGCCTTCGTTTCTGGAAGCTGTGCTGAGACCATGCCAGCTGGTCCAGCGCCCCAGGGTCGGGATGACCAAGGGCAGAGAGTGGGGCTCAGGGACAGCCTGGCACCCAGGCTGGCTGCCCCCGCCTGGAGCCTTCCAGAACAAGGTCGCTCCACCGACTCCTGAAGTCTGAAGTCCTCTCCTTCCCGGGCTACCCCTGCACCAGAGCCTCAGGCCCCGCACACCCTTGGGCCTGGCTGTCCGGTGCCCCGATTCCCTTTGTCACCAGAGGGCCCCTGTGTGCATGTGCCGAGTCGTGGGCGTCTGAGCTGTTCCCAGGTTTTGCGGCGCCGTTGACCGTGAATTGCAAGTTTAGCGTTGACTGCGTTGCTGTTCCCGGTCTGGGCCGTGGTGGAGGGAGGATGGGGAGTCGTGAGGACCCCAAGAACCTGCTGCTGTGCGGGCCTCTGCTGGGCCCGAGGGGGCTGCTGTCTGTCCCGAGTCTGGGAGGTTGGAAGGGGTCTTCCCAGAGTCTGGGCGTGGCCAGGGTTGGACATATGCTCTTGGGAGGGTCAGTATCGTGCCGGGCCAGCCTTGCTGGGCCACGCTGGGAGGGTGTACACGCCGGCCCCTCCTGCCTCCCCTGCAGCCATCCCGGGAAGCTGGCTTTGCGGCCCAGTGGGGTTGGTGAGGGAGGTCGGAGCTGTCTGTTTATCTGAACACAGTGGGGTTAATTAGGGGAAGAGTGGGATGGGTGAGAACACGGGCCAGCGGTTCAGGGGCCCATGACCTGTCCACTGGCCATGTGTGCTGCACCTCGCATGTCTCCAGGTGCGCTGTGTGCCTCCCCAGCTGCCCTGTCACTGTGGGGTGAGGTCGTCCAGACCCCCTGCCCAGAGGCCGGGCCCCCTCCAGCCGTTCCACACACACTTCACACTACCCCTTCCCCAGAAGATGGCACATGCCAGGAGGGCAGAGGCCACGCCCGGCCAGCAGCACCCTCAGAATAGCCCACCCACCTCCCACGCTGAAGCCCCACCCACCCACGCTGGCCTCCTCGGTCCTCCTCCACAAGGCACGCTAAGCCCACGCAGCGCTGTGGGCAGGCCCTTGGAGGCGCCCTCCTTAGGAACCAGGGAGCCGAGGACCTGCCCAAGGTCGAGGTCACAGGACAGGTCCAGGCTCTCCCTGGTTCCCAGAGGCCCTGTGTGGTGCAGTTCAGGTGTTGTCAGCCCAGGGGCGGGGCAGGTGGGCAGCACGGGAGAGGCCAGAGCCCGGGGTTGTCCTGTGCAGACATCACTGTCCTCCACCACGGCCCCTGCTGGGACTGAGTCGGCGACCTGGGGCTGCCCGGGGTCTGCACCCGAGTGTGTTGGTGCACTCCCCGGGCAGGGGCAGAGGCAGACGCGTGGCTGGAGGAAGGCAGAGAGAGACACAGGCTCTGGGCAGCTGCACCGTGCACGGCCCCTGCCCTGCAACCAGGCAGCCCTCCCTGCAGCCGGCACTGGCCTGGCCGTCCCCTCACCGTCCCCTCACCGTCCGGCTCTCTCCCGCTCCCTCCTCAGCTGCTTGCACGGCGCGTCGGGATGGTCTCGTGTCCCTCTGCGTACTGAGGGGTCTGGTGGGATGGTCTCTTGTCCCTCTGCGTACTGAGGGGCCTGGCGAGGTGGTCTCGTGTCCCTCTGCGTACTGGGGGGCCTGGCGAGGTGGTCTCGTGTCCCTCTGCGTACTGGGGGGCCTGGCGAGGTGGTCTCGTGTCCCTCTGCGTACTGGGGGGCCTGGCGAGGTGGTCTCGTGTCCCTC
>CM027394.1:110652655-110669450 GCA_015711505.1 Sylvilagus bachmani | reverse complement strand
GGCACCCGCTGGCTGCCCTACGTGGCCCCGAGCTGAGTCCCTCAGTGTCCGTCAAGGCCGCCTGGTGTGGGCAGCGAGCCAAACCAGGCCAGTCGAGAGGCAGATGGCCTGGGCAGGCAGCGGGGAAGGGCTGGACAGGTCAGTGCCTGGCCTGGCCGCTGGGCGTGCTCCGGCCGGCCGGCAGCTCAGAGGTCAGGTGTCCCCACGAGCCCTCTCAGCGCTGCCCGTCAGCCCTGTGGGCTCCCTGGAAGCCCGGCGTGGAAGCCAGCCCACCGGGGAGGGGAGAAGACTGGGGTAACCAGATCCCCAAATGAGAGAGGAGACACGGCAAGTGTGGCCACAGGAGCTGCCCGGGCCGCAAACCCACGATAGCCCGTGGCTGTGCCCCTCAGAGGGTGGGGCTGCAGCGCCACCGGCCACGGCGGCCAGGCGGGGGTGACCCAGCCGCGGGCGGGCATGTGTCCTGCGTTTGTCCAACGGGCTCCTGCCCAGGCCTTTTGGGATGTGCCAGCTGGCCGACCCCAGGCAGAGAAGCCAGGAGGAGCAGGGCCCCGAGGCCCAGCGACCAGCAGCTCCTTCCGTGGCCTGCGTGCCTGACCGGGCGCCGTCTCTGGCCGCAGCTCCGTTCTTGTTGAAGTCTTTCCCCTGTGCTCCCCTGTGCCCACCGGGACCCTCACACCCGCTTTCCAGAATTTTCTCCTCTGTCCCTGATTTGCTGACTCAAGGTGTGGCCGTCTGGGGGCGGGGCTGGAGCCAGCTGGGGGCGGGGCTGGGGCTGGCTCTCCCCTTAAGCTGCCTGCTGGGTGGAGTCCTCTTGGCTTGCCGTGGGGAAAGGGGCAGGACAGGGTCTTCGCTGTGCCCTGTGCGTTCCTGAGGGGAAGCCGAGCCCGCCGACACCCCCGCACCCGCTGCGTCTCCAGCCCCAGCCCCTCCCCTGCTGTCCCCCAGCAGCTGCTTCGGCGGCCTGTGCTCAGCGAGGCGTGGCGTTGCAAATGTTTTGTGAGGGAAATCTCTGTTGGATACACTTGCTTTGATTAACTCCGCCGGGGCGCCGGTGACTCACCAGCCAGCGTCTGCTCTCCCGAGGCTGGGCCTGGCCCTCCCCGGGCACCCCCAGGCTGCTGGGCCTCCCTCAGGGAAAAAGGACACACCTGCTGCCCACCAGGGTCCCACCCCATCCACTCGGCCTCAAGGCTGGCTTGGTGCAAGTGACACGCAGAGGCGAAGCCCGGCCGCCTGGGGCTGCCCTGAGCCCTCCACAGCCTCCGGAGAGCAGACAGCACCTTTGGAAGCCTGGCCGGTGCCGGCGCCAACGTCCCAGCCTCTGGGAGGCTGCCCTGGGTCTCCTTGCTCTGCCCCTCCCAGGGTACAGCTACCACTGGCCTCACAGGGACTGTGCCCACCGCAGGCCGAGGCCACCTGCTCTCCAGGCCACACGGCCACGTTCACATGTGTCCAAAGGCCGGGGCCGCCCTGGGTGAGCAGGTGCCTGGGAAGGAAGTTGCCAGAGGGGCCGGGCTCAGCCACGTCTCGGCCAGGAGCTCTGGGCAAGACCCGAGCCCGCCAGGGCGGATGGGAGGCCCACGCCTCGCAGTGCTCTGGGCAGCGGGGGGCCGGAGGTCAGCGTGAACGGTGCGCGCCCAGGGTGGGAGACGCTGGCCTCAGGCACAGCTGCCACAGGCTCAGGGACCGTGTTGTGGACTCCATGAGCCCAAAGCTGGGGTGTCCCAGGGTGCATGTTCCTCACCTTGACACGAAGGTGAGAGGCGGGGGTGGGTGGAGGCAGCAGGCTGGGGGTGGAGCTTGGGGTGGGCTGGGCCGGGGGTGGAGCTTGGAGGCAGGGGGCAGGCTGGGGGTGGAGCTGAGGGGGCAGGAGTCAGGCTGGGGGTGGGGCTCGGGGGGCAGGGGTAGGATCTGCTAGACCTGTGCTGATCAAACACCCACCAGGCCCCAGGCGGGCAGAGGGTGGGACCTCCTGCTCCAGGCCTGACGCCCGCCCTCCTCCCTGCAGGTCAACACCTTCATGTCCTTCGTGTTCCCCATGGTGGTCATCTCCGTCCTGAACACCATCATCGCCAACAAGCTGACGGTCATGGTGCTCCAGGCGGCCGAGCAGGGCCAGGTGTGCACGGTGGGGGAGCAGCCCGGCGCGCTCGGCACCTGCACGGAGCCAGGCCGGGTCCAGGCCCTGCGGCACGGCGTCCGAGTGCTACGTACGTAACCGAGGCCTGCTGGGGTCAGCTGTGGCCAGCAGTTGGGAAGGCTCGGGATGGGGCGGCCGGGGCCAAGGCCCAGGGGTGGCTCCATCTGTCCGTCCATCCTTCCACTCGCTCACTCGCACGCCAGGGCCAGGCATTTGCTATGAGATGGGGGGACAGCAGAGGCGGGGGCCCCGTGAGGAAGCAAACCCACCCACCAGGCACTCACAGCCTGAGCTCGAAGGTGAGGCAGCCGGTCTGGCAGGCCCTAAGACCCTGTGGTCAGCGGCTTGGCGAAACCTGGGGCTGGGAGCCCGCAGCCGGGTGAGGTGAGGGTGACCTGGGAGAGGTGGGCACCACCTCACTCACTCCAGTGTCCACCTGGCCAAGCGTCCGGTCCCGTGTTCCCCACCGTGGCCGGGGCTCAGGTGGGACCCAGGGCCCTGTGGTCAGCGGCTTGGCGAAACCTGGGGCTGGGAGCCCGCAGCCGGGTGAGGTGAGGGTGACCTGGGAGAGGTGGGCACCACCTCACTCACTCCAGTGTCCACCTGGCCAAGCGTCCGGTCCCGTGTTCCCCACCGTGGCCGGGGCTCAGGTGGGACCCAGGGCCCTGTGGCCCCAGCCTTCCCCGCACGTGGGGCGGAGGAGACTGCCCCGGCCAGTGATGTGGGGCAGTCCGGGCTTCCTGGCCGGAGCCAGCTGGGACAGCACGCTGGGCCAGACCCCTCCTGCGGGGACTCTCCCAGTCCCTCTCCCCGGCGCCCCGTCTGCAGCCATGGCTGCCGGCTCGCCCTCCACCTGGCCCCGGCTCCCTGCCTCAACCTCGGGGCAGGCAGACGCAGGACGCGCAGGAAATGCCCGTCTCCGGCGAACGGCGGCTGCGTCCCCTCTTCACGGGGCTCATTCTTCTTTGGGGCCAGCTCCACGTGGTGAAGTCTTTGTTCTCTTCCAGGGGCTCTGTCGCTCGGCTCTCATGCTGAGATCATTAACCCGTCTCTTAGTGAACTTCGGCACGTGGCGTGGGGTGAGGGTCCAGCCCCACGCTCCCATGTGTGGCTGCCCCGTTCCCCATCGCCACTCGTGGGAGACACTGCCCTCTGCCCGCTCCCTGGTGCCAGCACCCTTGCCAAGGTCTCCTGGCCGTGGGCAGGGCTTGTCTCCTGCTCCCTCCTCGACGTCGGGGTGCCCGTGCCGCACTGCCCGCGAGGGTACCTGGCTCTAAGTTTTCGGATCGGGGAGTGCACGTCCCCAGCTCTGCTCTTTCTGCAAGGCCGCTGCGGCTTCTCGGGGTACAGATGTTGGGGAGAAGCATCAGTGGGCTCTGACAGGGTTGTGGATGCTGCAGACCACGGTGGGCGGCCGGGGGCCCTGGTGGTGCCCAGCCCCCGCTCCTTGGACAGGACCCCCCCTCAACCCACGTCTCCTGAGGCCACGTCTCTGCATCTCAGGGGCCGTGGTCATCGCCTTCGTGGTCTGCTGGCTGCCCTACCACGTGCGGCGCCTCATGTTCTGCTACGTCTCGGACGACCAGTGGACTCCGTGAGTAGTGGGGGCTGGGCCCAGGCAGGGGCTCCCCCCGCAAGCTGGTGGGGTGGGGCCTGGGCCATGGTGCGGTGGGCATGGTGGGGCGTGGCCTGAACCGGGAGGGTGTGGGCGTGGCATGGGCGTGGCGGGGCGTGGGCGAGGTCCCTGGTCCCGCAGGGGGCGGGTCTGGTCAGGGCAGGGGCTGCCCCCAGGGCCCCTCTGATTGCTGCCCCCACAGGTTCCTCTACGACTTCTACCACTACTTCTACATGCTGACCAACGCGCTCTTCTACGTGAGCGCCACCATCAACCCCGTGCTCTACAACCTCGTCTCTGCCAACTTCCGCCAGGTCTTCCTGGCCACGCTGGCCTGCCTGTGTCCCCTGTGGCTACGCCGCCGGCGCAGGCCGGCCCTCTCCAGGAAGGCCAACAGCGTGTCCAGCAGCCACACCTTCTCCAGCCACGCCACCCGGGAGACGCTGTACTAGGGCCCCGCGGGGAGGGCGGGAGCCGGCGGAGGCCACTGGGAGCCGGGGGCGGTCAGCCAGAGGCCAGCCCGGACCCTGGCGCCCGAGGCCCGCTGCTTCTCAGCTTCTCCCCACCCACCCCACCCCTCCCTCGTCTCCTCTTGGAAAGCCGGAGAGAAAGATGGTCCCCTCCCCTCGCACCCAGAAGGCCTCTTGACGCTTGGCCAGGAGCAGCTGTTTGTTCCTGGACTAAGGGGCGTGCGGAGGGGGGCGGAGGGAGGCGGAGGGGGGCGGTGAGGGGCGGTCGGGCTGGGCCACACCTGCCTCCACTGGCCCAGGCCTGGCAGGCGCCAGGGCCCGCACCTCGCACCCAGGCCCTTGCCCAGCTGGCCAGCTTCGCCTCCCTCCGGGGCAGGCCCAGGGGAGCCCCCAGTGCTCCAGCCGTGGAGGGTGAAGGGACCCCTTCCCGCCGTGACCCACAGGTGCTGGGTGCCCTGCGGGCAGCTTCTCTGCAACTGGAAGGACCCAACCCCTGCCCAGGAGGCCAGAGCCACCTGCTTCCGGTTCCACTGGAGAGACGGGCAGGAAGACAGCTCCTGGCCTCTGGTTTGCGCCCCATATGCCAGCCACAGCCGAGGCTGGGCCGGCTGAAGCCAGAAGCCAGGCACTCCGTTCAGGCCCCCATGTGGGTGGCAGGGACCCCAGGACTTGAGCCATCGCCTCTGCCCCCCAGGTGTGCATGAGCAGAGACTAGAGTCAGGAGCAGGCATCCCAAGTTCCGTGCCATGTGCTGCCCAGCCCCATTTTCCCGTCCCTCCAAAATCCCGTGGGGGAGGGAGGGGCGGGAAGCCAGCTTGCCCTAAGGGTACAGGGAGGGGCATGACCTCCCCCAAGGGCCGAGCTCCAACACCCGCTCTGAAACTGAAGCCCCGTGCCATCGGCTCCAGGACCGCTGTCCCGCTCCCCACGGCAGGTGCACAGGCAGCTGCCTCCAGGACACGCCCTCTGCCCTGTGCATCATCCCCACTTGGGGTCCCTGAGCCCAAGGCTGCCCCCTGCGCTGGAAGGAGCCCTTCCAGACCGCAGGCCTGGGTCCTTCTGGGGGGAGGGGCAGCCAGGGTCCAGGCCCCCACCCGACGCGTGTCAGCTGAGGCGCCGGGCAGCCTGGCAGGCTGCATCCCCAGGACATCGGCCGTGGAGCCCATGCTCCCACCCTCACAGCTGACGTGGGTGCCCCGGGACGGCACAGGGACGAGCTCCTGGGGCTCCCACACTCCTGGTCACTCTAGGGAGGTCTCCTGGCCCCCACCCACCCCAAGGTACAGGGGGCCTCGCTGGCCCACTGCTGGCTGATGAGAATGTCAAAGGAATGAAACACATGGTGGAATTCCAGTCCGGGATGTGGGGACTGTGGGCAGGCAGCCCTGACCCCTTACCCGGACCCCTGGCCACAGCTCAGTCTCCACCTGCCCATGAGGCCAGAGTCCGGGTGCGCCCCTCCCCACGCCACAGGTCACCTGCTCCTGACCCCTGCTCCCAGCAGTGCCCCCACTGTTGCTAGGCAACGTGGTGGTCTTGGGAGATGCGTCTGCATTTCAGATGCGTCTGGGGACAGAGAAAAACGGCCCCAGCCACGAGGAGCCCGGGAGCCAGCACTTCCTGCACGGAGCGGCTTCCCCGCCCCCACCCCCTGCAATTACGATTTGAACTCCGGTTCCTATTTGAACACCATGGAAACCGTGTCCAGGCTGAGTCTACGAAGGCACTGACGCCAGGCAGAGAATGGGCACGGAGGCGGGGAGCCACTCGTGCAGTCACACATACATGCACACATGCGTGCAGGCTCCCACATCCCAGGCAGAGAGGGGCATGGAGGTGGGGAGCCAAAGACAGGGCCGTCAGGACGGCAAGGGAGCGGTGCAGGGTCCAAGGGAATGACGTGCTGAGTGCCCCCCGCACGCATGCACACAACACATGTGCAGGCACACAGCACACACCATGCACGCTCCCACACGCGTGTGAGTACGTGTGCCTGCCTGCATGGCCCCGCTCCTGGCATCTGGGGACCTTTGCCGGCTCTCGTTGATGAGGTCACAGCACCCCGGGGAGCCCGGGAAGGCCCCAGCCAGGCTCAGAACCGGGCCCGAAGCTGACCGCCCAGCTCTGGCCCTGCCACCCCCACGTATCGGGCTACACCTGACTCCGTCCGTGATGGGGACAGGAAAAGCCCCGATGCAGGCACGCACGGGGCCTCACGCTCTGAGTGGGGGGCGGGGCCCCAGGTCCTCAGGCCAGCGGCCAGGCGCTCCATGGAGGCCTGACCCTAACCAGCTGCACTCCTTGAGCACATGAGAGCAGACACCACACATGGCCCCTGCACCCGGCTCTCAGCCTTGTCGGGACAGGGCAGGAGCCTGGACCACCTGCCACCACAGGGAGGGGGCAGGGCGACCGCGGGGCGGCCAGCACTCAGGACAGGCTGTCGGTGCGGCCCCAGACAACTCCACGCAGAGGGTTGGAGTTGCTCCGTCTCCTGCTGGCCCTGAGGAGGTTCACTTGGGGTCCCACGGGCTCCACCCCATTGTGGGCCGCTCCTCCCTTCCCGGGATCCCGACCCCAGGTCCACTTCCGGGAAAGGGGAGAAACTCGGGGAGCGTCGTGACACAGGGGCCACCGCAGCCAGGACCTGTGCGTCTGCGCCCGGCTTGGGCAGCCCTGGGGAGGAAGGGACGAGAGGCCCCCGGAGCAAGTCACGTCTGAGCTGAGCCCCCGGAGCAGGCCAGAGAAGACGGGCAGGGGGCGTGTCCCAGGGAGAAAACACAAGGGGCGTGTCCCAGAGAGAAGACGGGCGGGGGGCGTGTCCCAGAGAGAAGATGGGCAGGGGGCGTGTCGGGGCGTGTCCCAGCCAGAAGACTGGCAGGAGAACGCCCTGGACCGGGCTCTGTTCGGTCAGGGAGACGGATGAAGTTCCTGCGCTGGAGGCCACACCCACCCCAGCCCGGTAATCCTATCGGTCAGATGCACTTCCCCTCCCCTGGGACCCCCGGGGTGGTTCGATGTAGCCACGCCCCTTCTCCAAGCCTGCGGACGCACTGCAGGTACGGAGCTCCCCTTCCCGCGCTCTCCCCAGGTGCCGCCCCCAGGTGTCTGTGCGTCCTCACTTTCTCAATAAACCTAGGCTGCATGCCGAGCCCTGCCTGTGCCTAGAGTTCTCTAAGGACAAGGAGAGCCTGGGATCTCAGTTCTGGCCCAGTCTAACCCACAACAGTCCCAGGCAGAGGGAGGACCCCCACGGGGCCCTGCACCCAGTCTCACCCACCCTGGACCACGCCCCCACCTTCCGCAGCGCCACCGTTGTGTGGGCGGGGCCTTGAGGCCTGGTCACTCTCGGGAGTCCTAAGGCCCAGGGGCGGACCCACGGCTGCCACTGTCACCGGCCCTTACCCCGAGACCACCAGCTCTGCCCTCAGAGCTTCCTCCAGCTCAGCCACGCCCCCCTCGTCTGAGGAAGCCCCCACCACTGGCTGCAGCCCGGGGCGCCCTCGGCGGAGGAACAGAGCGGGCACCAGTCAGAGTCCAGTGGCCTGGCAGGGGCCGACCCTCCCAGAGCTCTGCCCCAGGCCCTTCGGGAAGACCTTGCCCGTACCTCCAGGGGCACAGGAGGCCCCCGCCTGTGGACTGGGCACGCGCCAGCCCTGGCCGGGCGCTGTGCGTTCCTGGTCCTTTCCAGGTCCCATTACTCCCTCGCTTCACAGACGAGGAAACTGAGTCTCAAAGGGGCAGGGAGCCCAGGACTGCAGGCCGGGGTGGCCACTGGGGAGGGCGTCCAGCGGACCCGCCGCCCGCTGCAGTCCCTGGGGCCACCCCCACAGCCCTCGGCTGCTGTCCCCTGGGCACTGCACTGACGGAAGAAAATACCCTCGCTGGGGTCACGACGCCTGTACCCTCAGGACGTGCACCCGGCCCCACCTGACCGCCATGCCCCAGCCCGGTTAGCCTGAGACCCTGCGCCGTCCCCCCCCCAGTCCCAGCCTGTCACTCATGAGCATTTATGCAGCACCTGCTGTGTGCCCCATTCAGGATGCAACACACAGCTCAGCCCCCACCTTGGAGGCTGCCCCTCCCCCACCCCTTTCAACCCAGCAGGGGGCCTTGGTGACGCTGAGCAGCAGGCAGCCCCCTGGGGTGGGGAGACAGCCATAATTCTGCCCCCAGGGCTCTGACCACGTCCCTCTGGGGCACCGAGCCTGGCCATGCCCAGGCACCCAGCTGGGCTCCTGGCAGGGATTGGCTGCTACCCAGGGTCAGCTCCCCCAGGACCGCCCCCCACACCCCTCATGGCTCTGGCAGTGGAGGGGGCAGGTGCGGGCTCGCCCCTTCCTGTCACCCGAGGGCCACCATGAGGTGGGAGAGGGCAGCACTCGCACACGGCCTGGCCTCCGTGAGGAGCTGTCAGCACTGAGCCGGCCTGGCCAGGGCTGCTGACTCCCCGGCGGGGACACAGCACTGCCTTAGTGGCGACACGCAGGCTGTTCCCACCCCGGTGCCAGCTTCCGGGAGTGGCCAGGGGTGGGTCCACGTTGCCCACAGTCCGTGGCCCAGCACCCAGTGCGCAGTGAAGTCTCCGGCAGAATGTTCCACGATATTCTCTCTGGCATCAATCACCAGGTGCTCAGAGGGCACCGGAACCCTCAGGACCCTCAGACACCGGGGCGGCCGCGCACCTCACCCGCCCGAGCTGGTGGGCTCCGGACTCAGCAGGACGACCCAGGAGCCAAGCATCCGGGTCCCAGCTGCCGAGCTAAGCCACAGGGGCCACCAAACCCCAGCTCCCCGGGGACAGCGCCTCCCTCGCCCTCACCCTGCTCCTCCAGGGGCAGAGCCGTCACAAGCTTGCTCCTGGGCATGGGCATGATGCATGTGTGTGGTGTGTTGCACACGCGTGTGGCATGTTACATGTGTGGCATATTGCACGAGTGTAGTGTGTTGTGTGTGTGGCCTGTTGCACTTGTGTGTGGCCTGTTGCATGGTGTGGCTGTTGCACACACATGTGGTGTGTTGCATGTGTGTGTTTCACGTGTGGCCTGGCGTGTTTACCCACAGGGGCGCTGTGAGGCACACTGTGCCCCCGAGCGCCTCTGTGAGACAGAAGCCAGGCGCTGGCTCTCAGCTGCTGAGCCCTGGGCAGAGTCCTGGGAGGTCAGAGCTGCCCGAGGCCACCCAGCGCCCAGGGGCGCCCGGGGCGCCGTGCATCCCTGCTTGGTTTCTCTGTTTGCTCCGTGCACACGGGGCTCCCCGTGTGCCCCGCCGGTCTCTCCCGGCACAGGCGGCCAGTGGCGGAGCAGGTCAGCCTGCTTCCCGTTGCAGACCGCTGGCCGCTCCGCCTGGCTGTGTTAGCTTTTGTGAGCGCAGATTTGGAGAGCATTTGCATGTGAAAGTGTGAGCCTGCATAGTACAGTCTCCACCCACCCCACCGCGTCCCCACCAACAGATGGCCAAGCGCAGCGCCAGCGTGTGACGGGCGGAAGCTCCATTGACAGCTCGTCCCCGGTGCTGTCACTCCGCCCGCCTCCGAGGTGGGCACAGTCCCAAAGCTGTGCACTGCACACTCAGGGGTAAATGGTTTTCTGACATTTAGAAGCTTCTGAAAGCAAAAGGCCAGTCGGGTGCAGTGGGGGTGTCCCTGTCCCCACAGGATCCAAGCTGGGGGACAACGAGGGCATGGCAGGGCTGGCAGCGAGCTCACAAGGCCCTGAGCCCCTCCATGGCTGCAGGCAGGCCGCGCTCTGCGGGTCAAGACCCAGAGGGGGCAGAGGCTGACCCCCATCTTGGGCCCCTCCCCCTCCAGGGCCCCAGGAGGTGGGGATTTGGGATCTGAGTGGGGGGGCCTTAGACTGTCCCTCCTCCATCTTTTCTTGGACTGTGAAACCTCCGTCCAGGCCCCCACGTCCACCTCCCCCGACTCCCTCCCCAGCTCTGGCCCAGCCCCCGCTGGGTGCCCCACCCTCACGGGCCCGGGGTGGTCTTTGCTAAGTCAGCTATGGTCCTGAGATGAGGGGGTCGTGGAGGAGGGTGAATGACAGCTGTGCTTCTAGGGGGAGGGATGGGGGAGGTCGTGAATGCTGTGGAGGTCACAGCCACCTCCAGCCAGTGGCGGGAGCCAGCGACCAACGGGTCTGGCTAAACCCTGGCCCCCGCCTGAGGTCCCATGTGGGGCAGCCCCAGGGGCCCGAGCCAGGGATGAGAGGTGTGGTCAGGATGTGGGCACGACTACCCACTGCCGGGGTAGGCAACTGCTGTGGACGTCCCCGGAGCTCCCCAGACCCGGCAAAGGGCACCCTGACCGCTCAGCAGCCCCTGGCCAGGCCCTGGCAAGGCTCTGTGTGCAGGGGAACCCAGGAGGTGGCTCCTGGTGGCCACAGCCCCTTTCCCCGCTCAGTGGCTGCTCTGCCCTCAGAACTTGGCTGGGGGCCTGCCATTCACGGGGTGGGGGCAGCCACGTAGGTAAGGGGCCATGCCAGCACGCGGCGGGTCCTCTGAGCTCCCTGTGGCTGCTCTCCCTACCATGGCAGAGCTGGGACCACCCAGCCGTCCAGGACGTGAAAGCGCCGGCCCCCAGCCCATTCCAGGCCGAGCCTGCCCAGTGCCATCCTCGGCAATCTCATGGCAGCCACAGGTGTAACTTAGAATCTTGAACAAATTCTTATTTATTTATAAAGAATCTTCCGTCTGCTGGCACATTCCCCCAAAGCCCACAGCAGCCAGGACTGGGCCAGGCCGAAGCCAGGAACCAGGTGAAAGGCAGGCCACTGCCAACACCGAACCTGGAGCGGGGAAGACTCCTGGTCCGGTGTGGGAGGCCTTGCCTCCCGTGTGCTGGGAGAAAGGTCTCCTGCAGCCTTGCAGGGGTGGGGCATGGGGTAGAGCCGACGCCTGTGATTGGGCCACTCGGTCACCTGACTTCAGAAAGCCAGACTGGGCACGGGCCCCTCTGGTCCCCACATGGGTGCCGGGGGCCAAGCACTGCCTCCCAGGTGCACGTGCAGAAGCTGGTGTCAGGAGAGGAGCTGGGAGTCAAGCCCAGGCCCCCAGATGTGGGATGCGGGCTGTGGGCCGTGGGCCGTGGGACGCGGGACGCGGGCCACAGGACGTGGGCCCCAGACGTAAACAAAGAAGCAGAAACAGGTGGAGCTGACTTTAGTGAAACAGCATCACCTAACGCCCACGATGTCATCACATCCACAGAGATTGCTGTAGCAAATCGCTCCTGGGGCTGGCGCTGTGGCGTAGCAGGTAAAGCCGCCACCTTTACCAGGGCCGGCATCCCACACGGGCGTTGGTTCGAGTCCCAGCTGCTCCACTTCTGATCAGCTCCCTGCTGTGGCCTGGGAAAGCAGTGGAGGATGGCCCAGGTCCTTGAGCCCTGCACCCACGTGGGAGACCTGGAAGAAGCTCCTGGCTTCGGATGGGCACAGCTCCAGCCATTGCGGCCATTTGGGGAGTGACCAGCGGATGGAAAACCTCCCTCTCTCTCCTTCTCTCCCTCTCTCTCTCTCTCTCTCTCTCCCTCTGCTTTTCAAATAAACAAATCAATCTTTGGGGGAAAAAAAAAGACATCGCTCCTTGTCCTGCTGCGTCTTCGGACCGGGCTGCCCTGGATGCTTCCAGCGCCTCTGAATTTAGACGCGAAATCGGGCGGAACCGGCTCTGCGCTCAGATTTTGTGACTGCACAGTTCAGAGCGAATTCATACACTGTTCCAAGGAGTTTTCCAAAAACTGGATGGCGTACCGGGCTTTTTTTTTTTTTTTAAGTTTAACTCATTGAAAATACAAATTTGAAGTTCAGCTCTTAGTCACAAAAGCCACATTGGAGCCCCAGCAGCCGCAGGCGCCCAGGGGTCGCTGATGCGGGAGCCGAGCCCTGCCCCCCGGGCACAGGGCCAGCCCCTCCCTCCTGCCAGTCTCCCGACCCCCAGGGTGCCTGCCCGCAGGGCCCCTGCAGGTGAACTCAGGTGCTCAGAACTCGGGTGCAGCAGCATCCGGCCCGGTGCTGGGGAAGCACCGCCCCTGCCAGCCCAGGCCGGCCAAGGCCCCTCCCTCTGTGGTCTGGGGTCAGCTGGGGCGGGGGCGGCCCCCCGGCCCATGGCGTAGACGCTGCCCTCGTGCGCGGGGAGAACCGTGGGCTCCTACCCTGAGGAGAAGCCTTCCACGAGGTCCCCAGGCACCCACCTGCCTGCCTGGCCCGAGCCGGGGCCTCAGGGAAGCAGGGAGCCGCGCGCGGGCCCGCGGTGCCGGCCCGGCCCAAGGCGTGGGCCAGGCTTGTCCGGCCTGGCGCGTGGGGGGCGCGGCAGCAGAGGGAGGAGGCTGCAGCTCTGCTGTGACCACGGGGAGTCCGGGCTCAGCCTGGTCCTGTGAGCCCTGGGTGAGTGCCGCAGCCCCACACTGCACAGCTCTGCCGTCTGCCCCGCGCGGGGAACCGTGAGGCGCCCACGGAGCTGCGGGGCAGGTGGCGATCTGTGGGCCTCCAGGCTGAAGCCCCTGCCCTCTGCCCGGGAGCAGCCGTCCCCTCCTCCTGTCCTGACCTCCTGCTGGGGCCTCCCTTTCCTGGCGCCAAAGCACAGCGTGGACACACTGTCCACTCCTCAGGGGGCACGAGGCCCGGCGTGCGTGGGGTTTGGAGTGGACATGAGCTGGACCCAGGATGCCCACGGCGGGGGCAGGACTCCCCCCAGCCAGACGGAGCGGAGCCACCAACCCCCAGGGCTCGAAGGAGGACGGGCTTGCCCGCTCGCTGCAGTGTCCATCAAGAATGACGGGCAGCCCAGCTTCCAAGCCGGGCGCTGCCCGTGGGCGGCCTCGGGGGCTGCCATCCCCTGCCCGTGCGCGTTTCTGTGACAACGACGCCTCCAGCGCTGAGGCCGGTCTTTATTTCCTGCACTCAGACACGCGAGGACGCTGCTGGGGGCACCAGCGCCCCGGCTGCAGGCACCCGCAGGCGCTGACTGTGCTACACGCTGGGGCCCTGGGTCGGGGTGAGGGGGCAGCGGTGGCCCTAGCCTGGCCCTGGGGGCAGGCGGAGGCGGTGTGGGCGGGGCCTGACGCGTGGGCGGGGCCTGCTCCCCGACGCTTGTTTGCGCCTCCCCCGCAGCAGACTGGTTCGTCTTTGACAGCTTCATGGGGGAGGTGATGTGTCGGGCTTTGGGGAAAACGTGACAAACGCTCATAATTTTCGTCTTCTGTGGAAACCACAGCACAGAGAGGCTTCCCCTGCGTGGCCCAGCACGGGGGAGGCAGGCGGCTGGGTCCTAATGCCCTACACTGACACTAGGCACCAAGGGGACAGACCCCGGGAGGACAGCCAGGGAGGACCCTCGGCCTCCGAGCCTGGACTGAAACCTGACAGCCCCGCTGGTGACCCCGCTCTCAACGCCACGGACAGCCCCAGTGGACTCCCGGGGCAAAGGAGCCCCAGTGGGGTCCGGGCGCAGTCGCAGCCGCAGCTGGAGCCCGGGGGCGGGAGCGGGCCAAGCCAGCAAGTGTCCAGGACGCAGCTCGGGGGCTGTTCCTGCCGGCCTCGTGGCCCCCACCCCGGCAAAAGGCTCAGTTCCCGGAAGCTTCAGGACACAGGAGTCCCCGAGGATTCCCGTGTTGACCCGGACAGGCGGGCAGAGGCGGTGTCGGCCCCTTCCCCGCCCTTCCTAGTGAGCCCGGCATGGTCACGCCGCACGGTCCAGGCGAGGCCGTGTCAGGGCTGATCGCCGTGGCGGCCCGGGGCTCACAGAGGGTGCCCGGGCTCTGGGCAGCAGTTCTGCCTGGCCCGGGGCAGGCCAGGGCCAACTGAGGCTTCTGCGTGGGCAGGTGCCACTCACCCTCCCGGTTTTCCGCAGCACCCCAGCACGCAGAAGGGCCGATGTTGCGGGGTGGAGAGCCACAGGTGTCTGCTCCACCCCCAGCTCGACCACTGCCCCACGAGGAAGGAGAGGGCCTGGGCAGCCTGGGCCAGCCGGAACAGATCCGTGATGAGAGGCGCTGGGCTCTGCACGCGTCCACACCTCCGTGCCCAGCTGGAGCTGACTCGGGGGCCTGAGTGTGCCCATCTCCCTGTCCTACCCAGCTGTGTGGGAGCCGCCCACCACGGGCAGCACCAGCACACAGACCTGAGTGGCCTTGGCCCCGCTTCTGCCTGAGCCCACACCAGGGCCCCCAGCGTGGGCGTGCCAGGGGGCCCAGCAGAGCCCACGTTGACCTCCAGGGCTGGGGCCGCTTCCCCACACAGACCCACTGGGCCAAGGGGTATTGGACCCACTGGGGGCCCCGGCCGGCATGCAGCAGCAGTGCTGTGGGGAGGGGGTGGTCGCTGGGCCCCTCCGTATTTCACTTCCCGCCCACAGTTCAGCAGGGTAGCAATGGGTGTGACCACTGGACGAGGTCCTTCAGGCCGAGGGGCTGTGAGGGGGGATGGAGGGCCCCACACCCACAGCAGGCAGGAGACGCCAGGCTCACCTCCACCCCTGCCAGAAAACTAGACGACAGCAGGCAACCCCCCCACCCCCACCCCCACCCCTGCCCAAGGCAGCAGAGCTGGGTGCTGGGTGCCACCTGTGCACATGGGCACACGTGTGTTCACGCTATGTGTATTAATCGTGCACACACATGTTCATGCTGCGAGCACCCATGCACCTGTTTCTTACCAGTGCCCTGGGCCTACCAGGACTTGAGGTTCCTCCTCTTCCCGCCTGGCCCACAGGCCTGAGCTGGTTCCAGGCCACGGGCAGCACAGACCCCCAGAGCAGCCTGGGGTGGCCCTGCACCCACACAAGCAGCGAGCAGAGTGGGCCCGTGTCTCCCCTGGGCCCCACGCCTGACTCCTCCCTCCGGCCACAAACCCTGAGGAGCAGCGTGGGAGGGGCTGCCCTGTCCTGCTTCCTGCCGCCGTGGGGCCGCGGCTTAGCGGCCAATCAAGCTGCTGGCCAGGCGCCGACTGGAGAGAAAGAGGCCAGAGCCTGGGCCAAAGGCAGAGCGCCAGCGCGGGGCGCTCACACCCAGAATTCTCCAGGTTCATCTGAAATTCCGATTCAACTTGGCAGCCGGAAGTTTATGTCCAACTCCTAAACACAGCCGAAGCCCCCACGGCCAGTCAGGGGCGACGCTGGCCCCAGCGTCCTGCACCTGCCCCCATCTCGGTGACCTGGCCCTGTGGGCGCATGGAGGTGACAGCAACAGCAACAGGGCACAGCCGTCAACAGAGCTGCCCCTGAGCCGTGCCCACTGGGCGGGGATGGACGCCCCCCCAGAACTGTTTCATCCGCTAGATGGCAGGGTGGCCCCTCCCGCCGTGCGGGCCACCCTCCCGGGGGACCAGGAAGGGCCCCTGGGTCCATTCAGTGGGTGGGAGACGGACGCCCCCTGCAGGCCCCGCGGCTCCCCAGGGCCAGCTCCGAAGTCCGCGTAGCCCCAGGCTCAGCGGAGACAGAATCCAGGCGTGAGGGCCGTGGTCAGCAAGGGAGCAAGGCTTATTGGAGCAGGGCAGCCGGCAGTGGACGGGACAGAGAGCGCCCAGTCCCTCAGACCGCGGACAGTGGTCACGTGGTTACGTGGAGCGGCTGCCCCTGGGGGGGGGGGCGGCTCAACAGAGCCAAGTGCTGGGCACAGGCTTCGTTCAGACTGGGGTTTTTAAGGGAATCGGTCTGATTCTTCCAGGCTTTTCTCTCCCCCTCCCCCTTCCTCTCCCCCTCCAGGAAAAAGGGCTTGCTCAGCGTAAATTATGAAAATTCTTCCCAAGAAGAACCCAGAGCCAGACCCACCCAAGACCCAGCGCCCCCACTCCTGGGGTCCAGGAGCGGAGAGGTCATTCACCCCTTAGTTGGTCAGTTAGTCCATCAACAGATGGCCACTGCCCCCTTAGGTGCTGGGTCCTTCCTGAGAGGCTGGGCAGACCCAGCTAGGAAGCCCGCCCTGGCCCCTGGAGCCCCCGGATGGCCCTGCAGAGAAGCCGCACGTTGGACCTGCTGTCACCAGTCCAGCGTGAGGAGCAGGGGAGTGCGCCGCGGGAGCCTACTTCCTGTCTCAGCCTCCTGGCCCGAGAGGCTGCTGCTGCCCTCGGCCCTGCCATCCGCTCCCGCTCTGGGCATGCTGTTATTCCTGCCCCCCCCACCCCAACCCCCAAGGTCGGCCTGATCCGGGCCTCCCTTCTGCTTTCCGCGAGTGTCTCCTGTGCTTGGTCACTCTGCGTAGCCCCCAGGCCGCCTGCCTGCCTGCCCGGAGACCCACTGTTAAGACAGGGGTGGGGGTGGGGACAGACCTGGGCCTGTTTACTGGGGCGGCCCCTGCCCATCCCCCCTTCCCAGTCAAGGGAACCTCCAGGGAAAAGCCTGGGTCTGGCTGGCTCCGCCCACCTCCAGGCATTCCTGGTCCCCAGGGCCCCCTGTCTCCTCTGTGGGTCTGCACCCCAGGCTGTGCGCCCCCTCGTGTGCCGGGCACACGGCAGGCGGGGGAGGGCCCTCCCCCTCCCCACCACGGGGGACCCCCACTGCCCAGCACCCCTCCCGGCCTCAGCCTGGACACGTAGTCCATCCACTGAGGGCGTTTCCGTTTTTAAACAAAGA
>CM027394.1:110638268-110652155 GCA_015711505.1 Sylvilagus bachmani | reverse complement strand
GCCTTGCGGCGCCGGCACACCGGGTTCTAGTCCCGGTCGGGGCACCGGATTCTGTCCCGGTTGCCCCTCTTCCAGGCCAGCCCTCTGCTGTGGCCCAGGAGTGCAGTGGAGGATGGCCCAGGTGCTTGGGCCCTGCATCCCATGGGGAGACCAGGAAAAGCACCTGGCTCCTGGCTCCTGCCATCGGATGAGCGCGGTGTGCCGGCCGCAGCGCGCCGACCGCGGCGGCCATTGGAGGGTGAACCAACGGCAAAGGAAGACCTGTCTCTCTGTCTCTCTCTCTCACTGTCCACTCTGCCTGTCAAAAAAAAAAAAAAAAAAAAAAAAAAAAACCACCTGCTCCTGGAGCCGGTGCTGTGGCACAGGCTAATCCTCCGTCTGCAGCGCCGGCATCCCATACGGGTGCCGGCTCTAGTCCCGGCTGCTCCACTTCGTTCCAGCTCTCTGCTGTGGCCTGGGAAGCAGTGGAGGATGGCCCAAGTGCTTGGGCCCTGCACCCGCGTGGGAGACCCGGAAAGAGCTCCTGGCCCCTAGCTTCAGATCCGTGCAGCTCCAACCACTGCGGCCATCTGGGGAGAACCAGCGGATGGAGACCTCCCTCCTGCTGTCTCTCCCTCTCACTGTTTGTAACTCTACTTCTCAAATAAATGAAATCTTAAAAAAAGAAATAAATAAAAGCCTGCTCCTGGCCCTCAGCTCCCGGGGGTCGAGCGCCAGGGCTGTGGCCCCGCTGTCCACATGCTCAGCCTGAGGGGCTGACTCCTCCCACAGAGCTGAAACTCTGCCACGGCTCCTGTGGCTGAGGCTGGACGGAGGGGGCTCCAGGGTGCCCAGGGGGACTGGACAGTCAGGAGTGACCAGGGAAGGCTCCAGGAGGAGGTGGCCCCAGGGAGGCCCCACCCAGGGACGGAGAAGCCCCTGGTCCCCTGCTGCTCTGCACCTCACAGACCAGCACCCCCCTAACCCAAAGCCACCAGGGAGCACGAAGGCAGGGGTGGTTCCCTGGCTCCCTGAGGCCTGATGCTGCCTGTGGGGCCCCTGGTGTGATGAGGGGCTGGGGAGACGGCGGCTGGGGAGGGTGAGGCCGGGAGACGGCGGCTGGGGAGGGTGAGGCCGGGAGACGCTGCGGGTGGTGGTGCGGAGGGGCCAGGAGACCCTGCGGGTGGTGGTGGGGAGAGGCTGGGGGACCCACAGGTGGCAGTTTGGGGGTGAGGCTGGGGGACCCTTGGGTGGCAATGGCAGGGGAGACCCTCCCACGGGCCTGGCTGCAGGAGCCTCTTCTGGGACTGGGGCCGGTTCAACTGTGAGTGTGTCTGGTGGGGCCCGCCGGTGCCACGCTGGCCACCGTCTCAGCCGGCGTGGATCAGACTGGGAGTTAGAGCTGTGACCCAGACGACTTCATATTCAAAACACGTGGGAAGTGTGGCCCTGTCACCCCCGGCCCCCACCGTGCCTCAGCGGGGGTCAGATGGGAACCCCGACCGGTTCTTCTCCCCATCAGGAAAGGTCAGGACACCCAGCTCCAGCCAGAACAGGGCCCTTTACTGCCCCCTTGGAAAAACCACCCAAATAAATACACAGGCCGGCAGGGACCCCCACGAGCGGCCCCCCGGGGTGGGACCCGCACCTGAGTCCCTGGCAGCCTTGTGCTCAGGGGAGGGCGAGGTCCCTCAGCAACATCCATCCATGGGGGGGCCTGCAAAACCCCCAAGGGCTCAGGAGGCCCCATGGGCACGGCGCTGCTCGCTCCCCACGGCCGGCCTGGTCTCTGTCTCACCTGCAGGCCTGCGTCCTAGCAAGAGGCGAACGTGCGGACGCTGGGTGCTGGTCGGCAGTGGACACCCTGGGCCACAGCCCGGCACCACTCGGGGAGTCCTTTGCTGTCCGGGGGAGGGGCCCGAGCCCTCCCCCCACCAGCCTTCTCACTCGAGACGCTGCCCCCTGCAGACGAGGCCCCCCAGCGCCGTGCAGACACTGCAGGCTCCAGGAGCCCCGTGGCCGGGTGCCCTGTGCTGTGCTCGCGGGAAGCAGGCACGGGGTGGGTCCCAGGCTGCTCTGTTCCGACGCTGGGTTGCCCAGGGACCTAGGCCAAGGCCAGTGCACACCAGGCCTCCTGGCGCAGGGCCCCTCCGAGGCCAGCCTGGGGGCCCAGGGCCGAGGAGGGGAAGGCAAAGTCCTCGGGCTCAAACTTGAACTCCAGGTGGCCGGGGGCCAGGGGGTCGTCCATCGTGCTGGGGGCCTGCAGGGGGACAGGAAGTGTGTGAGGCGCGGCACAGCACTGGGTGCCCGGGGGGGGGGTGGCTGGCCTGCGGGGACGGGGTGGGCACCCCTCGGGCAGGGCCCGTGGCTGCGTGTGGCACAGAGGCAGCGCCGGGAAAGCGCCCGTGTCCAGGGCCGACCTTCTGCCCAGTGGGGCTCCAGGGAGAAGCCCACCGGGCCAGCTCTGGGTGCCCTCACCTGTGAGGCGACGCTGGGCCCGGGACACACTGGGGACGCCAGGCCGGGCTCAGGTTTCAGAGCAGTGGCTGAGGTCTCTGTGTCGGCGGCAGTGGGCGGAGAGGCAGTGGCATCCGTGGTGGGTCCTGGGGGGGCACAGGTGTTCACAGAAGGCACCAGACTCCCCCTGCTGCCCTGGCCCAGAGACGTGGGGACCCCCGGTCACCCCCTGGCCGTTCCCGACCAGAGCCATCTCAGGGCAGAGAGGGGACGGTGTACGCCGGTGTGCACTGGCCTGGGGTCCTGGGGCGCAGGGATCCCCCCGCCCTGGGCTCTGCCCCGCACCTGAGGAGCCCTTGGCCTTGGCCGCCAGGTTCTTGGGCTTGCGTTTCCGTGTCTGGATGCTCTCCTTCTTCATGGCCAGTGGTCGCGGCACCTGGTGGGGAGGCAAGGCTGCGTGGGTGGTGCCTGCCCCACTCACCCTGGGGCCCCTTGCACAAGCCCCCACCCCCCTTCTCAGCCCCACAGAGCCGGTTCCTCCTGTGGCTGACCACACCCTCCCGTCCCATGCGGGGTGGACACCGGGGCTGCACAGACAGCCCAGACCCAGGCTGAGCGCCGTGGGTGAGTCGCAGCCGCGCCGGCAGCCTCGGGGAGCTGCGGAGCAGCAGCATGGGTGCCCGGGGCGGTGCCGTGCTCAGCGGGGACACACGTGCTACACGCGTGCAACAGGCTCAGCCTGGGGGCTGCACGCTGCCCCGCCCGGTCTCCGCAGCCCTTGGTGAGGGGGTGGGGACAGGCATGAGGCCCGGCCGTGCCCACTCACCCCGTGCAGTTTCATGTAGAGGCCGCAGGCGTTGCACACGGGCTCCCCCTCCGTGTTCCGCCGCCACAGCGTGGTGTGCGTGGTGTGGCAGTTGGCGCAGCAGAGGCCGCCGCGGCGGGACGAGGACTGCGGGGACCAAGGAGGCCGCTGTGAGCGCCAGGCTGGGGGCGGCACTGGCTGGGCTCTCGAGGGCTCCGGCTGGGGCTGGGGGGGAGGCTCAGCGCTGAACGGTAGGCAAGTAGGGGGCGGGGACAGAGCTGGGGGCCTCAGCCCCTTGGAGGGTGGACCCACCGCCCTCAAGCCCTGGGACGGCCTCCTCTGGCCATGGGCCTCAGTTTCCCCACAGTGAGATGGGGCAGCCACAGGCCCAGCCCAGGGAAGCCGGTGGGTGTCCCTCAGCCCCCAGCTCTGACTCGGACTCTATCTCCAGGGGGCAGCGGGCCCAGGGCCAACGCTGGCCCCTCCATCTCCTGACTCCCACGTCGGAGCACATGCCCGGCTCAACAGCTATCCACGGCTCCCCAGCGCCCACTGCATGTCAGATCAGGGTCCTGGGTCCTCCCCGAGCTGCGGCAGCCCAGCCCTGCTCTCCTGCCCAGTTCACACCTCGGTGTCGGGACGGACTCTGCCCAGCCTCCGAGGCCCACAACCCCTTCTTTCTGAATCTCACAGCTCAGCCCCACTGGCCGCACCACATGTTCGGTCCCCTGGCCCTGGATCCGGCCCTGGGGGTGCTGCTGTGTCCCTCCCACCCCTCCCCACCCCGCCAGCGCCCAGGTACCCTCGGCAGGACCACAGGGGACAGGCAGTTCTGCATCACTTCCTGTCTGCGGCAGCCAGCTCCACGCGGTCAGCAGCTCCCTGGTGCAGGGACAGGGGCCCCTGAGGACAAGGACCCTGCACGCAGAGCTGCGACCCTGGCCCTGCCTCTCCAGCCCAGGACAGAGCCGCAGACCGACGACGGGAAGGTGGCCGAACTGAGGGGCAGAGAGAACCCGTCGGAGTCCGGCGAGCAGGCAGGAGTGGCCTCAGCTTCCCCACTTGGGGAGGCCCTTGGGGACCCTTGCCAAAGCACCGCCCTGCTGCCGGCTTCTGCCCCGGGGGGAGCCCAGGGCACAGGCCCGCCCCTAGGAGGGCCGGCGAGCAGGGGAGGGGTCTGTCTGAAGCCCCGGAAGCGACCACTGTCCCAAACCTCAGGACACGAGGCGCTGGCTGCCGGCCCTGAGAATCCCAGTGACGCCTGTGGGCCTGAGCGCCCAGCTCAGCTGGGGAGCCCTGGGGAGACCGACTGTCCCCTTCCCCGATGGCCCTCAGGCCACGGCTGTCCGCTCCAACTCTGCCCACGATGGACAGGCGGGAGCTGGCACCAGCCTGGGCCCCAGCGGATCAGGGAGGGCAGAGAGCAGCTGTGTCTCCTGCCTTCTCTCCACCCCTGGTGCCAGGAGCTCCGGACACGCCCTGGGCCCTGCTCGATGTGGCAGAGGGTGTGCCCCGGGGTGTGTGTGTCCCACACTCAGGAAACCCTGGCACGTAAAGGCCGCAGGAGAGCCAGCGTCCCCTCTGCGCCTGCGCCGGCCTGGGTGCCCTTCTGCCTCCTCAGAGGCACCTGCCCCAGGCGGTCCTGCCGGGGGTGGCCTGCTCGTGGCTTCAGAGAAGCAGCGAAGGGACGTCCGGGCAACGCAGGGACACAGGCGCTGGAGTGGGGTTTCCTTTTGCTGGAGACTCGGCTCCCCTGGGTGCCCGGGTTTCATCCGGTGAGCACCCCCTGGGCCCCACTGAAGTCCCCACCCCCACTCTCTGTCCACTTCGGGGACAGCACGGCCTGAGGCCTCCCTGAACCAGCCGGGGCCTTACTGAGACTGGCCACGCCCCTGGGTCCCACAGCACCCCGCTACAAGCGTCTCAACGCTGCCCACGGTGGGAGGCAGGGCCGAGGGCCACGGAGCGGGCGCTGGACACAGGCGGGCAGCAGGCCCCAGGCACACGAGGGAGGCCTGGGAGCCAAACGTGAGCTCAGCGGTGGCCCAGGTTCTCCCTCTGCGCAGAGTGGGAAAGGGAGAAACGATCGACGTTCAAATCCCACTCACGGCCTTCCTCGCCCCCTCTTCCTTGCCGAAGCGTCCCGGTGGGACGCGCAGAGGCGCCAGGGGCCCAGGGCAGCAGGGCCCAGGACAGCGGGGGCCCAGGGCAGCGGGGCCCAGGGCAGCCTCTGCGCCTCCTCGCCGTGCTCCCATGCCCCTCCTCTCTGCTGACCTTCAAAGCCCACTCTTTGGCAGCGGGGCAGCTCTGCCACCTGAGACATGGATAAATCAGCGCGCAGGGCCCGGGGGAAGACTCCGGAGCCATGAGCGAGGGCTGCAGGTTGTGGGCCTGGCGGGGAGCTTGGGACGCAGGCTGGGCGGTGGACAGCCAGAGGCCGGCCCTCTCCTGAGGACTGGGATGGGTGAGGGGTGCAGCAAGCAGAGCCGGGGGCAAGGGGGGCACTGGAATCTCCCGCTTGGTCAAGCTCAGCCTCACATGCGCTGGGCACCTCCCAGGGCAGGTGCCAGAGCCAGCCTCAGGCCAGAGGTTGGCTCTGACCTTGGCTGTGGACTCCAGGCCTCAGCCTGGGCACTGACATTCAGGGGGTGGGCTGAGAGGGGCTTGGAGAGCCCCTGGCCATATCTACATGTGCAGGCCAGGGGAAGGGGTCTGTGGGGGGAGGGGCCAGGGAGGCAGCCTCAGGCCAAGATGCAGCTGCAGTACAGCTGCTTGTCACTGTCCTGGCTTCCCAGAGGTCATGGAGAGGGGGGCTCAGGAGAGGGTCTCCCCGGGGGCTGTCCTGGGGCATCTGTGTGGGCCAAGGCATGGTTGCGGGGCTGGGGAGCGAGTCTGGGGGCCGCCGGTCAGCCCCTCATAGCCAGGACCCTTCGGACCCTCTGAGCCCCGAGTCTCGGGGCTTCCCGTGAAGTCTTTGGCAGGGAGCTCCCCACATCCCAGGGTGGGAGCCCCAGGGCGAGGCTGAGGAAACCCCAGGACCTGTCCCGGGGAGAGCTGGGGGGCAGAGGGTCCCCTGAGGGCCCCGCTTGGCAAACACCTTCCAGGCTTGGTCCACGCTCAGATCTGCACAGCTCAGGAGACAGGGCAGGCGGGGGGGGTCCCCACCCAGAAGCCCCCCTAAGTTGACAACCGTGTCCCCCAGACCAGGAAAGGAGACTTTATCAGGCCAGGGGCCACTGTCCCCAGCCCGTCCCCAGCCTGGCCAGGCCTGAGTGTTCTGTGCCAGCGTCTTCATCTGACAGACTGGGGCGGCCCTCGTTCACGCCCCCACTGCTCAGGTGGGGAGATCAAGCCTCAAGGACTGAGCAAGGGTCCAGGCCGCGGCCCAAGGGCCAGGGCCGTCCTCCGCTGCTGTGAAGGCCAATGAGTGATGGCGCCTTAGGCTTAGATGGGGGCCGCACGTCAGGGTTAGTTTTCTGGAGGGTGGGAGGAAGGGCAGGGAGGTCTCACGCGGTGGTCTTGGGGGTGGGGGTGGCAGATCCCCTGGAGGAGTGGGGGGTGCTGCCCACACATGGACGCAGGGTGGTCACAGGGAGCAGACACTCGCTGATTCCAAACCTAGGCTGCCTCCACCGCCCACACCGACAGGGACGGCCCAGGGCCTGCGGGGCCGGCCACAGGTCTGTGCTGCTGGGGCGCGGGTCAGTGCCGGCCTCAACAACCTGGGCAGTGGCCGCAGGCCTCCCTAACCCGTGACTAACCTGGGCAGTGGCCGCAGGCCTCCCTAACCCGCGACGTACACAGCGCTGCCTCTGGGCAGGCTGGCTCGGCAGGCACCCCAGGAACAGCGCCGGCCCAGCCCTCGGCGGCAGCGTCGGTGGCGCTGCGCTCCCGGTAAAACCGCAGGTGGAAATTGTCCTGGGAGAGACAATGTCACCCCCCCGCAGGCTGGGGGGGGGGCTGCCTGCGCCGTGCCAGCAGCAGCTCACCAAGGGAAACCCGGCTTTCCGGATGACCGCGGAGGGAGCCCGGGAGAAAGCACTTCTGGAGACCCTCCCTGCAGACCCCAGCGCCTGACCCCAGGCCTCTGCAGACGCTGCCCAGGAGGCCAGTGAGGGCTCCAGGCGCCCTGCCCGCAGAGCGCCCTGTCCCCCGTCCGCTGACGGCCTGGCCTCGGAGGCAGCACGGGCCACCCTCGCCGCCAGTGCTCTGCAGCCAGGAGTCTCGGCTCCAGCCCTGAAGCCGGAGGCCCCACACTGGCCCGAGCCGGGCAGCGCTGCCCTTGGCGCCCTCGTCTGCACGGGTGTCTGTGGCAGAGGAGCTGAGCTGCGCCGCCCGGCAAGCCCACCAAGCTGGACCTGGGCACCCGGCTCCCTCTGCCGCCCCGTCCCGCCCCGCCCCGCACTCACCAGGCTCCCTCTGCCGCCCCGTCTCGCACTCACCAGGCGCTTCTGGGGCCGCACGAGCGGCCGGTTGACGCCGTTCACCTTATGATAGAGCCCACAGGCGTTGCACAGGTAGTGGCCGGTGCCGTCGCGCCGCCACAGAGGCGTAGACAGGGCCCCGCAGTTCACGCACTCGCGGCCCTCGCCGGCGAACTCCTCCAGGAAGTCGGATGCTGCGGGACAGGCAGCGAGTGGGCCGGGGCCCTGGGCGCTCCTCCCGGGCCTCGGGTGTATTTTATTTTAAAGGAGCTTTATGCCCTCGTCAATTCGCACACAGTAAACGGGCTAGCGGGGGTGTCACCACGGGAGACTTCACGTGTCCGCTTAGGGCGGGAGCCCGCGCCCGGGGACCTTACCCGGCGCCGCGGATCCCAGCGGAGCCAGAGCGCGAGGCACCTCGAGGGCCACGATGGCCCGACTGTCCTACCCGCCGCGGCCTCCGCTCCACTTCCCGACCCGCAGGACACCGCGGGCGCCACGCACAGGGGCGGAGCGGGGGTCTCCGGGTCCCCTCCAGGCCGGGCCGGCGCCGGCGACGCGCGGGCGGCCGGGGCGCCGGGTGGGGGTGGGGTGGGATCAATCATCGCCCGGCCGGCGGTGGGCGCCAGGCGCGGAGCTGCCCGGGCGGCGGGGCCAGGGGTCTTAGCGGCTGCGCGCCAGGGCCACGCTTCCCGGGCCATACTCCCGGCGGGGGCCCGTGGCTGCTCCGCAGTCGGGCGACGAGGCCTCCAAGCGCCCTGGAGGCGTCCCTTGGGGGCCGCCGGGGTTGAGCGCAACCGCGGCGGAGGGTGCAGAGGCCGGGCGCAGCGACTTAGCGAGCCGGGGGCCCCGAAACCAGGGCCCAGGAGAGCTCCGGAGCGGAGGGGAAGCGGGACTGGGACCCCCTGGCGTTCTGGACTTTAGAGAAATCACTTCCAAAACCCCGTGTAAGAATTCAGCTCCACGTCGGCTCGGCCCAGGGCTTGGTGTGGGGTTCGGGTGAACCAGAGGCAAACCCTGATGTCCTTCCTTACTAAACAGACCCAAAGAATCCCGGACGCGCGCCTCTCCCGCGCGCGGGCAGCCCTGACTACGCCGGGCCCGGGCAGACTTTCGCAGGGTGCGGGCTTACGCCGCGTCCGCCTCCCGCGCAGAGGGAGCCAGCCTGAGCTCCGTACTCACCGAATGCGGCCCTGCGGCCCGGGAGACCGGGCGGGCGGCCCTGTAAGCCGTGCAGGACGCTGCCATCCAGGGGCCCGGCCGTCCAGGTCGGGGTTCCTTCGGGACTCACGTAGGTCGGGTAGGCGGCGGCGTAGGAGGCGCCCCCGGGCCGCGCAATTGGGGCCGGGAACTGCTCCCGAGCCAGCAGCGCGCCCTGGTAGGCGCCGCCGTCCCTGCTCCCGCCGCTGCCGGGCCCCGGGGGGCTGTGCGCGAAGGGGAAGGCGGACGCTGCGGGCGGCTGCGGGCTGCCGGAGCCGAAGGTCGACGAGTCCGCGGAGGCCGCCTGCGCCCAGCCCGGGTGCGCAGCAGGCGCAGGCAGCTGCGGCCCCGGCTCACACGCGGGCAGGTAGGGCAGCATGGAGGGACCGCGCGCCGACGACACGAACATCGGGGACCCGGCGCCCGGGGCCTGCACGAAGGCGCCCGCATCGCCGTATGCAGCCTGGCCGGTGCTCGGGGCCAGCGCCAAGCTCTGGTACATCTTCTGGGGCGCGCGCCTGACCTGCAGGGAACAAGACCGGGCGTCGAGGTCACTGCCGCCGCGCGCTCGGGCAGGTGCTGCCTCTCCGATCCCTTCCCTGGTCGGGGCCTCTCTTGGGGCGTCCGGCAACATGCGGGGGAGGAACGGGGCGGGTCGGCCCGGAGCAGCAGCGAGCCAGACCCGGGGCAGCCTAGACGCCTAACCCACCCCGCTGCCCCCAGGCCGGCGACCCCCAGGAGGGCTGGCTGTGGCTGGGGGGGGGGACTAGGCCCGAGGCCGCAGGGCTTCTCCCCCAGGCGCCCCGACTCGCTGGGGGTGTGGGGGGGTCTCCGGGCTGGGGAGCAGCGCGCAGCGGCAGGCCTGTAGCACTCACCCTCGGGGCAGCTGCGGTGGCCGCTGACCGCGGGCTGGAGACTGGGAGCCGGGGGCGGGTGCGGCTCTGCAGGGAATCCCGCGCGGGCAGGCCGCCCCCTCCGCGCCGCCCCGCCCCCGCCGCGCCGCCCTTTCCCTCCCGGCGCCTGCCGCTCCCTCCCGGCGGGGTCAGCGCCAGGGCTCCGGCCTTGGCGTCACGTGATCAGGCAGGCCCGGCTCTCAGGGCTCCGTGACAGGGACGTTCAGCGCGGGGACCCAGGCCTGAGCCTTGACCAATGCCGGCGACGCCAGAGGGCCAGGCAGGCGTTGGAGCCCTGGAAGTGGACTGTTTGTGGGACTCAGGGGTCCCGAACCCTTAACCCCTGCTTGCCTGGGCTCCCACCCAGGTTTTCTGTCTTGGGGTTGGATCTGTGATCTGCCCACCGCACCGATGGTGGAGCCGGGGGCCCTGTATCCCAGGCCCTGGAGGTCCTCCGAGCCAAGGGACCTGGCTCCAGTGGGGCGCTTTCCGCCTGGGGTCCCTGGACCTGGACCAAGCAAAGCCCCACAAGTCCCTGTTTCTGAGCCAGCAGGGCCTCGCAGGCAGTCCCGGGGCCCAGGGGTCACTTTGGCGCCACCCTCCAGGCCTTAGCCTAGCCCAGGTCACAGCCCCTGGTGGACTTTCACAGGGTGTGGAGGGGATTCAGGGCCTGGCACTGTGCCCCCCTTGCACTCCCCCGCCGGGTCCTGGTGCTTGGGTGATGCCCCTCCTCAGCTTTAGGGGAGATGGGGAGGGGGAGATGAGGGTGAGGTGACAGCGGGCTGCTTGGGGACACTGGACAGACTGGGCTTGTTGGTAGCGTCCAGAGCTTTGGGCGCTCGGCTTACAAGGACCCAGGGCAGGGAGGGAGCAGGCCCAGGGGAGAGGGCGGATGTGGGAGTGTGGGGTTGGCCCAGCCAGGGGCTGGAGCCTGGGGTGCCTCCTCCGGCAGAGCTCCGCCTTGTGGGCCGTCCCAGCGGCAGTGGGCGGAGATCTGGGATGGTCCCAGCGCCCAGGGCGTGAGGAGCTGGCCAGGACCAGAGGGCCAGGCTAGCGGCAGGTACAGCCCCCAGGTGCACTGCACCAAGGGCCTGGGGTCCCGCAGACCACGTCACCGCACCTCTGGACTCTGCGTCAGATGTGGGAGCGATTGTGATGTGGGGGGGGGCTGGGCCACCTTCAGTCAGGTGTTTGCCTGCCCCCACCCCTCCCCCACTCTGCCCACCGGTCTCTTCCCTCCCCTCCCCCTCAGCGCCCTGGGTTGGTGCTGCCAGGGGTCCCTCTTGCCCTCTGCCCCTCCAGACTTTGGGGGCCGGCGGGCCCAGAGAGGACCTAGAGGGCGCCCATGGCCGAGGGCCCGGCGTGCCCAGGAGCTCGGTGTGGGGACCACGGCCCCGGCTGCTGAGAAAGCTCACAGGAAGTGGGCTGACGTCCCAGTGACCGCTGGGGACGAACAGAAGTGGGGAGACTCAAACTTACTGGTGGCTGAGACGCCCGGGGACCCCGGCCGCGGGGAGGGGAGGGGCTTGTGCCCGAGCGGGATGGGTGCTCCTCCCCTGGCGGCTCCCCTACCTCCCACTGCAGCCCTCGGGGTGGACCGTGTCACCTTCTGCTCATTGGCAGGAGTGGCTCAGAGGGGGCACTAGCCTGCTCCAGGCCACACAGTGGTAACCCCGAATTAGGCCTGCCTGGGAGGGTATGCCGCAGGCGTGGGTGGGGTTTCAGGGTCAGGTTGTCAATGGTGTTTCTTTCTTTTTTTCTTTTTATAGATTTGTTTTATTTGAAAGATGGAGTTACAGAGAGGCAGAGGCAGAGAGAAACAGAGATCTTCCATCCACTGGTTCACTCCCCAAATGGCCACAACAGCCAGAGCTGGGCCGAGCCAAAGCCAGGAGCCAGGAGCTTTTTCCGGGTCTCCCGTGTGGATGCAGGGCCCAAGGACTGGGCCATCTTCCACTGCCTTTCCAGGCCATAGCAGAGAGCTGGATTGGAAGTGGTGCAGCTGGGACTCGAACCGGCGTCCATGTGGGATGCCGGCACTGTGGGCGGCCCTTTGACCCGCTAGGCCACAGCGCCACCCTGGCTGCCTGTTCTGTACCAATGGGTCTAAGCCGAGCTGTCTGCAGAAGGGAACCTATGTGGGCAGGGTGGGGGCGGGGCTAACCAGTGCCCCCCCACACACACCCAGAGCAGAAGCTGATGCCAGGCTGCCAGGTAGGGGTGCGGTGGGTGGGTGGGGGCTCTGGTTGTGGCAGTATCTGGACCCCTTCATGGGTTTGTCTACCTGAAAATGGGGGTGGGGGTCTCAGCCCGAGCTGCGAGCCTCTGGCGCACTCTGTTCTCAGGGTCACCCCGCCGGGTGGGCAGCCCTGCTCCCCGAAGCTGCTCCCTCCCCGTTCTGCCTGACCCATTGAGGCGGAGCCCACACCAGATCTTGTCTTTGGGCTCTCAAGGCAGTGCCAGGTTCCCCTGCAGAGTGAGGGACAGCAGTGCCCCCCACGGGGGCTTGGGGAGGGATGAGTGGGACCAGCTGCCAGTGGCTGGGGCCCGGCCCCAGGGGCCCTGAGAGCAGAGCAGGGTGGCTGGGTGGTGAGGGAGACCTGGCCACAGGGCAGGACACCTGCCTGAGCCGCACATGAAGAGCAGGTAGCGGGCGAGCCCCCCCGGGCTGTGGGGAGCTGGTGGTCTGGTTGATGGGGAGGGACGGGCTCTGGGTTTCATTTCCAGCTGTCACTTGCCAGCCCCCGCCCCCTCCTGCTGCCTGGGAACCGTGAACGCAGACACATTTATCTGGAAAGAAAGCAGCCCCATTGTTCTGGGGGATAAGGGGGCGTCAGGGCTCCTGGACCAGGCCTGGGAGGGACCTCCGCCTGGGCACAGCCCCTCCTGAGGCTCCTGCAGGGGCATGCGCCCCCTCCCCACGGCCCAGGGACCTCCGGGCCCCTGCTGTGCACATGGTGCCAGCCCCTCACCGGGAGCTAGGGCTCAGCCTGGGGAGGGGTGCTGTGTCCTGGGACAGCCCCCAGGAGGTAGGGGCTTCTGGGTCACCTGCAGACCCTGTTCCATCTTTGCCCTGGGCTCCCACTGCTTTTGGCTTTCCTGGCAGATGGGGGGTGGCTCGGGGCCCCAGGGCTGGGAGGGAGGTCTAGGGTACCTGGGTAGGGCTGGAGGGGTCGCGCCCCTAGGGCCAGGAATGCCAGTTCAAGCCCCCTGCCCCCCCCCCCGGCTCAGCCATGCAGGCCTGCGCCTGCCATATGTCCCAGGGCCTCACTGACGCCTGGCGAGGGCCCAGGGCTCGGAGAAGACACCACCCTCGGGGTGGACCCTACCAGGGGAGGTGTGGCTGGTTTGGTCTGGGGTGTAGGGACTCAGGAAAGCCTGGGTCTGGGTGCCACGTGGGGGTAGCGACTCATTCTGGACCAGAGAAGGCATCCTCCCATGGTGCCCTGAACCCAGCACCCCAGGGCCAGGCTCAGGCCCCCTCCCCATGGCTGGCGCTTCCCGACTGTGACCAGAGCTGGGGTGAGGGGGGTTGGGCTCCGGCTGCTCTGGGCCTCGCTTCCCCTGCCCCTGGCCTGGGCGTGTGCTGAGCGGCACATGTGCCTTGGGGATTCGAATCCAGGTGTCCAGTTACCTGCGAGGTAGGCAAGTGACCCCACATCCTGGACGGGGCACGGAGGTGAGGGGGACGCTGACCCCACGTCCTGGACGGGGCACGGAGGTGAGGGGGACGCTGACCCCACGTCCTGGACAGGGCACAGAGGTGAGGGGAGACGCTGACCCCGCATCCTGGACGGGGCACGGAGGTGAGGGGGAGGCTGACCCCACGTCCTGGACAGGGCAAAGAGGTGAGGGGGAGGCTGACCCCACGTCCTGGATGGGGCATGGAGGTGAGGGGAGACGCTGACCCCGCATCCTGGACGGGGCACGGAGGTGAGGGGGACGCTGACCCCACGTCCTGGACAGGGCACGGAGGTGAGGGGGACGATGACCCCACGTCCTGGACAGGGCACGGAGGTGAGGGGGAGGCTGACCCCACGTCCTGGACGGGGCACGGAGGTGAGGGGGAGGCTGACCCCGCATCCTGGACGGGGCACGGAGGTGAGGGGGAGGCTGACCCCACGTCCTG
>CM027394.1:110583714-110614792 GCA_015711505.1 Sylvilagus bachmani | reverse complement strand
TCCTGTCACAGGTGTGGTGGACGTGTCTCTGTCTCAGTGTGGTGGACCCGTCTCCTGTCTCAGTGTGGTGGACCTGTCTCCTGTCACAGTGTTGTGGACCTGTCTCCTGTCACAGTGTGGTGGACGTGTCTCCTGTCACAGGTGTGGGTGCCTGTCTCCTGTCACAGTGTGGTGGACCTGTCTCCTGGTCACCAGGTATGGGTGTACGTGTCTCCTGGTCACAGGGCACAGGTGTGTTCTGAGGGCTGCTTCAGATGGGTTTGTTCCTAGGCATGGTGGGCGGGTATGGGGGGTGGATATGGTGGGCGGGCACGGGGGGCGGGTATGGGGGGTGGGTATGGGGGGCGGGTATGGGGGGTGGGTATCGTGGGTGGGTATGGTGGGTGGGTATGGGGGGCGGGCATGGTGGGCGGGTATGGGGGGCGGGCATGGGGGCGGGGAGGGACAAGGCTTGTTCTTTCTGCTCCTAGAACCTGCAAGTTTCTCCTTAGGAACCTCTGGGAGGTGGGGCTGGGCCTTGGGGGCTACGGGGGCCGCAGCTGGCACTTGAGTGGCTGTGGCTTCTCTCCTGCCCCCTCCTCGGGGAGGGAGCTGGGGTCTGGCCTGGGAAAGCAGACAGGCGGGGGAGGACGAGCCGGGGCCCCATGAGCCCAGGTGCCCAGCCTGCCCCAGTGCTGTGCAGGCCCCAGGATTTGACAGCTCAGTGCGGTTCAGGTGGGGAGGGGAGGGGCGGGGTCTCCTGAAGCTCATCTTCTGGACCCTCATGCTGGGCCGCCCCATCCCCACTGGGCAGTGGGGGCCCAAGGAGGGGGTGGCTGGGCTCAGCTGCTCAGATGCAGGTCAGGGCCATGAGCCCTTTTCCTAAAAGGGAGAGTGACCCCGCTGGGCCTGGGCCCTGACCAGCTCCCTGGAAGGGCCATTCTGGGCCGACTCGACAGGTGCCCGGCGTGGGGAGTGAGTCCCCGCTGAGGTCAACCTCCCAAAGCGTCCTGGCTGAGCCTCGGGGCCACCTCCACCCCCAGCCGTGCCGGAGGAGCCGGGGGCTGGCCACTGACCAGTGTTGGGCTGGCCGAGGGCTGGGCGGATCCTGGCGCCAATCTCACCCAGGCAATGGGGACGGCCGAGAGCCCTCCCCTCCTTTCCCAGGAAAAGCTGGCTCTAACGCGGAGGAGGAGGGTGCGGTCACCTCCAGGGAGCCCTCTGCCCTCCCGGCTCTCACCTCGTCCCCGGGGACTGCTGCATCCGAGCTGGGGAGCAACAGGCAGTGTGGGCTGGCGCCCGGGTCCCGCAGGCCAGGCCCGGCTGAGCGCCCTCCCCTGGTGCCCAGCATGGCCTCAACAAGAGCATAGAGGTGCAGCCAGCCCAGGACCTGCCCCAGAGGGGCTGGGGCGGCCTCAGCCCGGGGCCATTCCCCCTCCTCTGCTTCCCCAGGGCCACAGGCAGCTTCCCCAGCCCCGAGCCCCCCAGACTCCAGCCACACGCCTCCGTCTTCCCCACCTGTCCGGATGGAGCCCTTGGGCCTGGGGGCGGCCCCGGTGCAGCGCCAGGTCCCCCCAGTTAACAGAAGCCCCGGGTAGGCCGTGAGGCAGGACAAGGCCTGCACCAGTCTTGGGGTCAGCAGTGGACAGAGGAGACGCGGCTTCTGGCGCATGGTGGCCTCTGCAATGACGTTACCAGGCTTCCACTGACCGGACGATAACACAGCTCAGCACCGCGAGTGCCAAGTGCCTCGGCCCAGCGGCCTCACAGGCCCGGCCAAGGTCACTCCCGGAGCTCAGAGGAGCCGCCGGGCTGAGCCAAGCCCAGCGGTCCCTGGAGAGGGGTCGCTCTGGGGCCTGGGCACAGGGCGGGGGACAGGCGGCCGCCCCGGCTCTGGGAATGCGGCCTCACCAGACAGTGGTCCCCGTGTGGGTCAGCTGAGTGACAGTCGCATCCCCAAAGCCAGGTGAGCTCAGCTCTGGGTGGTGGGGGGGCCTGAGGGGGAGGCGGGGGGGGGGGGGTGTTCCACAGGCTTCCAGGGGCTTTCAGTGTCCAAAATGGGGAGGGGAAGAGGGCCACAGGCGTGCCTGCGGGGAGCTGCCCCAGCAGGGTCAAGTGCAGGGTCAGGAAGGCCCTCAGGCTCTCCCCGTGGGGGCAGGAGGTGGGAGCGAGCCCCTGACTGGGTGACCCTCAGACCAGGCCTTCCAGGCACGGCCACACCCCCTCTCTCCGCTTACCACCAAGGGACACCTCCAACCACGGGCCTGGTGCAGGCTCAGAATCCACCTCATCCCGGAGCCCAGGGGCCAGGAGGAGGCTGGAGGGTGCAGGACGTGAGTGACCCCGGCGTCCCTGGGGCAGAATCGCGGCCTCACCGGGCTGGGGCTCGGCACAGCCTCGCCGGGCTGACGTCACAGCATCGGCTGAGGTCGGCATCCTCTGCTCCCGTGCTCGCTGGACTGCGGTCCCTGCTTCCCGGGGCTGGGGGCTGGGCCAGGCCCCCCAGCCTTGTTCCCTTTGGTCAGGTCTGGGGGTGCTGCCCCCACCGCTGGGGAGGGCTGCACAGGGCACGTGCTCCAGGGCCAGGGCCGGGGGCTCTGCTCCTCCCAGGCTGCTACAGGAAGCCGGGAAAGCCCCTGCGAGGGGCTCCCGAGACGCCGGGCGGAGGTGGACCGGGAAGGCTCCCAGGCAGCCACTGTGCCCCCAGTGGCTTCGCTGTCTTTGAGGTGGGGGTGGCCACTGTGCCCTCTGGGTGCAGTAGCTGCTCCGGCCCTGACGGCAGCCCTCGGCGCCGGCTCCAAGCTCCTGGCAAGGGCGTCCCTGGCCGAGCCTCAGCCCACAGCGAGCCCCAGACCCGGGGACGGCGCCAGCAGCGAGGTGCAGACACCTGCCAGGCCCACGGTTCCTGGGGGCCCCTGACCTCCTCCCAGAGAGACACTGGCTTCAGGCAGGGGGGCTGTCAATCAAGCAACTCGAAGCTGGGGTGGTCAGGGGCTCCGCCGTCTGGGATGCAGGCTGGACAGAGGCCCCGCCTCCTGGGCCCAGCCAGTGCCCCCTGGGAGCGCTCCAGGTCCACACAGCGTGGGCTCTGGGTGCTCCCGTGTCGGACGTTGGCTGGAGTCCCAGCCGCTCCGATTCTGACCCAGCTCCCTGGCAACGCGCCTGGGAGGCAGGAGGCCCCTGCCACTCACACGGGAGACCCGGATGGATCTCCAGGCTCCTGACCTCAGCCTGGCCCTGTCCTGACTGTTGTGGCCAACTGGGGGAATGAACCAGTGGCTAGATCTCTCTCTCTCTCTCTCTCTCTCTCTCTCTCTCTCTCTCTCTCTCCCCCCGCCCGCTCCCCAACACGTCCCTGGTCCCTCACCAGATCAGAGCAGGGGTTAAGGAGACAGCGAGGTAGGCACCCTGTGGGTTGCAGCCCTGGAGGACTTCCTGGATGGAGTGGCCCTACTGGAAGACACAACCTAAGCAGAGGCCTGGAGGCAGAAGAGAGTGAACCATGGTGGGGTGAACGGGAGCAGGCAGGTCTGGGTGCGGGAGCCGTGGGGGCTCGGCTGAGCTGGGACTCAGAAGGTGGCTGTGGGGGGTGGGGGTGGGCTCTGGTGTTACAGGGGCACCGGGGACATGGACGGTGACAAAGTGTCGCCACTGAGCAGCGTTGCGGAGGGTGCGGCTGTGGCCTGGGAGGGAGGGCAGAGGGAGCGGAGGGGGCAGAGGGGACGACCCCGACGGGCGTCTGTGTCATCGACGCAGGAGGCGCTTGGCATCCTGAGCCCGGCCCGCCCCCCACTGGCCCTGGCTGCGCTGCCCAAGGCCACCTCTTTCCCACTGAGCCCCAGGCTCCTGAGCGTGCAGCGTGCAGCCCCGGGGCCGGCTGGAAAGTGACCTCGAGGGGCTCGCGCCTGCACCCCCACCCCCACCCCCACCTTGAGTCCTGGGGGCCGCCTCCCCCCGGGCCAGCAGTGCCTGCCACTGCGATGCGGTTTTACACGTGCAGCACATTTCTTAAAATGCAGCCTGAGCCTCGGGCCACCGGATCCCGCCCCCTGCCTGCGGGGGGCCAACTGTGCCCAGGGTCCGGGGTTTCTTCCTTCCTGGAGCAGGGGCCACACCTCCTCCACCTGCCCATGTGCTTCTGAAGGGGCTGGCAGACCCGGGGGAGGCCCTGTCCACGCCCTACCCTGCCGTTGTGGCCTCGTCCCCCGCAGGGCCAGCCGTGGAGGGCGTGGTCCCCAGATGGCCGTGGGGGTCCCCACTAACTCACAGGACTGTGGGGGGTCCCGTGGTCCCTTCTCGGGGCGCTCCTTCACTGACTCCCCAGAATGGGGCTGAAAGGGGACAAGAAGTCCCGAGGCCCTCTTGTGCGCCCCGCCCTGGGCAGCCTCCCGAGCCCAGGGGGCGCTCAGAGCAGACTGGACTTGTGAACGGGCGGGTGCTGACTCAAGCTACCGGGCATCCTGGGCTGGGGGCTGCAGATGGGGCTGGGGACGAGGCCCCCAGGGCCACCATGCTCCAGCGATCTGCAAAGCTGTCCCCGCTCTGGAAAGCAAACTTCTCTCTGCTGACCTCGTGGCTGGGCAGAGCGCCTTCTGTGTGAACTGTCGGTGTCCTCCGCGGCCAGGGCTGCGCGCCCGGCCGCTCCGCTCCGTGGGGGCAGAGGCTGAGGTCTGGCAGCTCACAGGGTCGTGGTCAGCCCTCTCGTGGTGGGCACGGCTGGCGCCCACGGGCGTTTCACACAGCCCCGCCCCCTGGGATGCAGCACAGGCTGGTGGCGTGGGCAGGCTGCAGGCCCCGCTGGACCTCGCAGTGCAGTCTGCTGAACACGGGGACGTTGCTTGGAGAAGCAGCCTTGGGTCTGCAGCCGGCCAGGAGGAGGAGAATCCTGGCCACGACCTGCGTTTGGTGCTGGGCGGAGTCCTGGAGGCATCGGTAGCAGCTGGCGGGGCGGTTCACGGCCACACGATGTGCTCCTGGCTGCGGTCTAGGGCCCTGCTCCGCCCTGCCTGAGGACCCAACCCCCTCTGCCCCACCCAGGCCAGGCCGGCAGAGGGGCAGCCGGGGCACAGCCACTGGAAGCTGTGCCTGGGGTGTGCTCCTGTTGCCCCGAGCCCTTCCAAGCCGCTTCACCCCATCCCTAGCTCAGCTCTCCCCAGGGGTGGCTACTCAGAGATGGACAGCTCGGGAGAGGGCACCTGCCTGCCCCGGCTCTGCCCCACACAGCTGGGCCTTAAAGGCACTGGGGTTCTGGAAGTTGGGAGTCAGAAGCCCAGATGTGGGCAGTCGGGTTTCCTTGGCTTTTCCAGTCCCAGGGTGGCCACAGCCCTGGGCTCACGGCCCCTCCCTCTGTGCCCTGGCCCTTCTGCCTGCCTCCCCCTCGCATCTCTCCAGGGCAGCCCCGGGCCTGCTTCTGAGCCCCTTCTGCAAAGGCCCTGGTGCGTGGACACGACAGCGGCCCACGTGCTGAGGGTGCGAGGAGGCCACCCCCGTCCACCACACAGGGAACGTTCGGGGTAGCAGGGGGCCTGGGGTGGACTTGGGGGCCCTGGAGGTGATGGGGCCGGACTCCGAGGCAGAGGGAGGTGAAGCCATGCAGACACCGCCTGGCTCCCCGTGCTTCTGGCCCCCAGCATGTGGCCGCCCCCACCCGAGACCCTCACCTGTCTCCCGATGTTTCAGGTGGGCCGAGCCCTGCCGCACATGGTCATCCGTGTCCGGCTTCTGTCCCCTGGGCCCGCGGTCTCTGTGCCTCACGTCCATCCCCCATCCGGCCCTCGTGGTCTGCTTGTTCACTGCTACGCTCAAACACAGGAACACCGTGAACACCGCGGTCCTGGGTCGTCTCCGTGGGCCCCGCCAGTGCGGGTCCCACCAACCACGGGTCAGACATCCTCGGCGAAAATCGTCCTGCGCTGGACGTGGCCGACATTCTCTCGTCCTTACGCTGAGGACGTGACGCGGCTGCGGCCGGCGACTGGCAATCCAGAGACACCGAGGACTTCGGGAGGACGGGTTGGCCCGGCCCTGGCAGGCGCAGGCCCCCCACGAGCACCACTGCTTCCTGAGTGTCCAGGCGGCAGATCGGTCCCCGGGTGGGACACCAGCCTCGCTCCCACCCTGTCTCCTGGAGGAGGGCCAAGAAGTGCCCACGGCCACCCTGCCCGGGTGCCGGCGCAGCCGAGCCGTCAGAGCAAGGGTGTGGCCTGCTCCGCCTTGACCCTCGATGGATTTCCAGGGCAGGAAATGCACAGGGCAGACTCTGCGGAGGGCTCGGCCCCTGCCCTGCTCCCGCAGGGTCAGTGTCCAGGGTCAGTGGTTGGCTCTCGGCCAGGAGTAAAACAATGGTCCCGAGAAACCCCAAGAACTCTGTTGGCGCCGCCGACCTGCAGGGGCTTCGCCTGGTGGTCGTGGCCAGCCAGGGATGTCCCAGGCTTGTGGTGGTGGCGGCTGGAAGCCACAGGTGAAGCCTTCAGGAGCGGCTCCGTCACGGCCACCGCTCGTGGGGGCTCTCGCTGCCTCGTCAATGGGACATCCCCAGCGGGGGCCCGTCCTGACTCGCAGAGCTGGCCCCGCCCTGAATGCGCCCACCTCCCTGGCTGCGAGCAGGACCCCAGCCTCATCCACAGCCTGAAGCTGAACGCGCATCAGCAAGGCTCCCGCCCCGCCCCCGCCACACCGGAGGTCGGCTGTTGGCTCAGGCGACTCAGCAGTCCGTCCCCCAGGGGCTCCTCTGGGCAGCAGAGACAGTGAGACCTGGAGGGCTGTGGCCAGGTCCCCCTGGGGCCCTCCCCTGATGGCCAACGCAGCCCCACAGGCAGCCGCTCTGAGAGCCCACGGACCACCGGCCGGCAGCCCAGGCCCTCGGCGCCGCTCCACCACCGAGGCCCCCGGAGCCCAGGGCCCCGCCTCCACTGGACTGAGCCCCCCAGGGCAGCCTTGTGACAGCCCCCTCCCCGTGGGGCCCCATCGCAGACCCCTGGCTGAGGCTTCTCTCAGGGGCCCAGACCCTCGGCTGACCCATCAGTGTCAGAGCAGTGGCCTCTGTGGAGGGAGTGACCTTTGGTGGCCGAGGGCGGCCTGCATGTGCTGCTGTGGCCCAGAGGGAGGCTGGGACCCAGGAGCAGGGTCCTCCCAGACCCCAGACGCGGTGCCCCAGGGCCGCAGCCTCGGGAAGCCCCCTCCCCTCTTGCTGTCTCCTCGCACTCTCGCTCTGCGACAGAAGCCCTCGGCATACAGGGCCACGGGGCCTGCCCTGCTCGGCTCCTGCCAGCACCGTGATCCCGAAACCCCCTCCCCCCCGCTTCCAAGCTCCCCTTGGACCCCACTCAGCGGCTCCAGGGAGAGCCCAGCTCCAGGTGGGGGCAGGACGAGGGTTCCGGCCCTCCACCTGCCACCGTCTGGGTCTGCGCCAGGAGTGACTACAGTGCGCTGAGCCTCAGCTTGCTCACCTGCAGAATGGGCCTGAGAGGACTCCCTGGCCTCGGCGCCACGTCCAGGGCCTCCGCGCTGCTCTGCCTGGAGAAGCCAGGGCCCTGCCCCCAGGTGTCCACTCTACTGACCCTCCTTCCCCTCACGGCCCCATCTGCTGTGCCGGAGAGCCCAGAGCAGAGCGCCCCCCCACGGCCACCCCCTGCCCCGGGCCTCCCCCACGCGGCCCTGCCCTCCCCTCAGGGCCACGGGGATTCTGCCACGCCCGGCTCAGCTCCAGGGTGGCTCCCTTACCCGGCCTGCAGCCCAGCCCCGGGCCATCCGTCCACCTTGCTGTCCCCACCCCTGCTTCCTATGCTCTGCCTGGGCCCCCTGCCCAGCTCCCCTGGGCCCCGGCCCTCACCCTCCCTGGCCAGCGCCCGCCTGCACTGTCTCTTCTCCACACGTGGCCCCCAAGTTAAATTGAAGGCTCAGGTGTTGTGAGGACACCCTTGGGTAGGCCGGGCTGTCCTATGGGCCGAGTGGTGGCGCAGCCACGCTGTGGGGGCTTGCTCTTCCCACACATCACCTGCCAGGTGTCACCGAGGACACCATGGGGAGAGCGGGGGGGAGGGGCTGGGCCCGGTCCACGCCACGCCAACCCCTGGAGTCTCCCTCGGGCAGGGGAGGTGCTTAGCCACCAGGGCCCGAGGAGGGGGAGGCAGGGCTGCCCGCCCCACCCTGGCCCAGGCAGCTCTGGGACGCAGCCCCGTTCCCGTGAGCGCCTGGGAGCCCGTCCCCCCACCCCCAGGCAGGGTCAGCGCACGCCCACCTCTCAGGACGGCACTGGGCTCACAGAAGCCTGTGGGACGCTGGGCACACCTGTGTCTGGCTTCATCCTGGGACCCGGGGCCCACTCTCACCTGTGCCCCTTGACTGCTGGAGGGTGACTGACCCCAGGCATCTGCATCGTCATTGCCCGGAGCCTGGCACCCCCATCCCCACCACCTTGGCTGCCGGTCCCTGGGGTGTGATCAGCTGGACCCTCTGTCACCGGGACCCCCACAGAGCCAGCCCTGGGTCCCCGTCCCTACTTCACCTCCTGGGAGGTGGGTGTGGCTTGCTCACAGGGGTCCCCTAGAGTGAGGCACAGGCGAGCCCCCGTTTCCCGTCCTGGCTGTGAAGGAGGTGGGAGGTTGGGGAGGTGATTTCAAGACAGGAGCCCCCACACCTGCTCCTGGTCCTGTGGGAGGTGCCCCTCTGTCCCTGCAACCTGACACCCCCTAGCACTGGGTGCGGACCCCCGAGGGGACGAGCTGTGGAGTCAGTGGGGTGACCCCAGGGACCCACACTCAGTCCTCGGAGGACAGTCTGTTGTCAGGCCGTGCCCTGTCATTGAGGTGTGAGCAGGCGGGGGACCCAGAGTCTCCCCACCACACACGCAGGGCTACAGGGCCTTGCCCACCATCCAAGGTCACCTGAGGGTCGGCTGGGGGGGCTCAGGAAACCCAGTCCACCTGGTCACCACCTGACCTGGCTACAAATTCTGGACAGACCGTGGAGGGGGCTGGGTGGCCGGGCCAGGCCCCGTCCTGGAAGTGGCAGGCGTCCCTTCCCTCTGACCCGCACCATGGAGCTGCTTGGTCTCCCCAGGGCACCCCCAGGATCCGGCCGGCTGGCGGGGCTCAGAGGCCCTCTCTGTACTGGGCTGGGCTAAAAATAGCGGGGGATCACAGGGCAGGGACAGCCGGCGCAGGGCTGTCGGAGCAGAGCCGCCGGCCGGCCGCCCGTCAATGGCGCTGGCGCTCCGTGCGCGGTGGCCGGGCCGGGCCGCCCAGCTGACAGGCTATTTTTTCTCCTGCTTGACTAAATATGGTCAGGGCGCACGGCCCGAGGGGGCCACTTGGCCAGGCCGCGTGTTTGGGATGCTTGGCCGGGTATATAAGACGCGGCAAAGGTGAGGCACTCCGGATCGAGGGGGCCCCACGCCCGCCCGCTCGCCGGGCCTCCCCTCCCCTCCCCCGCCGGCACCGGCACTGGTCTCCGGCCGCGGTCCTGTGGGAGCTGCGCGCCCGCCCGCGGGGGCTTCCCTTTTGTTCCACGCTGACCTCTACCTGGTGCCGACCGGGCAGGGTACAGGAGCTCCAGGGGCCCGGGGCTGCCTCTCGCAACTCTGCATCGGCACCTCCTGGCGCTCGCTCGCTCTCCCTCGCTCGCTCTCTCCTCCCTCCCTCTCCCTCCCTCCCTCTCCCTCCTGCTAGGTCTGCACTGCTGCTGGAGGGCTGGGGGAAGGGCAGGGGTGCGGAGAGGGGGGGCTGGTGTCTTCTCTCTCCTGCACCCCCGGTGCAGCTGCATTGGGAGCTCCGGCCTGCCCCCCCCGCCACCCCACCCCCCTGCATTTGCGATTGGCTCTGGGAGGAGGTGGCTGGCGCCGCTGCTGCAGCATCTCCCGGGAGCCCCGACCCTGCGCCCGCCACTGCCACTGCTGTCACCAGCCCAGCCCGAGGGGCGCGGTGAGCCCGCTCCGCCCGCCCCGGACGGCCCCTGCACACTTGCCCTGCGCTGCGGCGGGGGTGTGCCCGCCAGCCAGGTGGGTGCTCTGGGTGCCGGCGCCGCGTGGCTCCGGGGGGGGTGCCTTGGAGTTGCTCCTGGCTCGCGCCGGCATCGTCCACATTTGAAAAGCTGCAGCGCCAGCAGCCAGCAGGGCCGGCAGGCGCGTCCGGCTGGGCTGCGGAAACTTTGCCGTGCAGGCATCTTGCAAGGCAGCGGCCTCCCCGGGAGCTCGGCTGGAGCAGGGTGGGCGGGGGCGGGGGGCGTGGGGGCTGGGGGAGGGCTCGGTGCACCTGCCCAGGGCAGCTGAACTCACTGTGGAATTGCAGCCCTGAACACTGCGGGTGCTGGCCAGGCAGGGGGTCCTTGAGCTGGGTGGGACCCTAGACATCTGCAGGCTCTCAGCCCCTGTTATGGTGGGAGGGGGCCTGGGGGGCACCCGTGGGCAGAGTCTAGGGGCTTCCTGGGAGAGAAGCTCCGTGGTTTGGGTTTGTGCGGGTCCCAGGGAGAGAGTGTGACTCCCACACGGCTTCTCCTCTGGACTGGCACTAGGGTGCCCGGGTGGCACTGGTCATGTCCGAGGAGCCCCCAGACGAGGCCCAGGGCGCTGGTGCCAGCTCTGCTCACCCAGGGCGCTGCTGGGAGGGGCTTGGGGCCGGGTTTCCACCAGGATGGGAAACTTTGAAAAGTGATTATGATTCCTTTGAGACGGGGCAGAGCTCACACGGGCTCAAGCAGGGTCTGGGGGGGACTCTCCCGCCCCCATGGCCCCTGCTCTCCCCTTCATCCCATGTGAGTGTCTGTGGGCAGGGGCTTGAGGGTCCCAGCCACTGAGGTCCTGCGTCAGGGGCCGGAGGTTACCCCTCTGCCCTCCAGGCTCTTGGGGACTTGTTCCCAGGGCAGACGGGAGCTGGGACGGGTTGGGGGCTGGGTGCTGTCTCCCCTCCTGAGTGACAGCGGCCAGCGGCGAGACCCCTCACAGCCAGGGGCACTCTGCAGAGGGGGCCTCCCAGAGCCCTGATCCCCCCTCCCCCGAAACTTCAGCCCAGACACAGCCCAGGCGGGAGGGATGAGCTCAGCTCTGTGGGAACACGGCCCTGCCAGGGACGGGGCGTCAGGACACCCTCTGCGCTGCTCCCTCTCGGGGACCGGCTGGCTGCCCGCGAGGAGGGCAGCGGGGTCATTCGGGCCTCGTCCTGCTGACGAGGGAGAACTGGAAGTGCTGTCAGGTCCCGGGCCTGCCCTCCGGCCCCGTGCCAGCATCGGCTCCCAGCCATGGCAGCGCCAGGGCCCGGCTGACCTGGCGCTCACAGGCCCTCGGGCGCGTGGCTCTCTGCCCCTGGGCACAGCGGCGACGCCTCCTTGCAAGTGCAGCACCGCACCTGCCGGTCTCACGCTGGGCGACGTCCCCTGCGGCCGAGGGGGCCGTGCCCCCCCGTCCTGTTGCCCTTTCTCCCTGCACCCCCTGGCTTCTCAGCAGGCAGCGAAGTTGGGGGGAGGAAGGGACCCCCGTTCCTCCGGGCAGAGCTGGACTCCAGGCGCAGTGGAGCATGGCGCATCCGGCCGGGATCCTGAGCCGGCGAGCACCGGGCAGGTCACCACCAGGGAGCAGCCCCGCCCTGCCTGCACATTCGTAGTACTGAGCAGGGGTCGGTGCGAGCCATGAAAGGCCTGGCTGCCGGGCGCCAGGGCTGAGCGCTCACCCCGGGTGCCCGCCCGGGCCCTGTCTCCCGCTCCTACCTCCGAAGAGGCACCAAGCCCTCCCCTGACTCCCGATCTGGGGGGCAGAATTGAGCAGGGGCCTGCCCAGGTAAGCACCCCCACTGGCTTCCGAGGTCTCTTGGCCCCACCTGCCCCGGCAGGGAGCAGGGGTCACCCAGCTCTAGGGGAGAAGAGGCGGCTGGCCCTGCTGGGGTATGGCACCCTGGTGGGCCGCGGCCTGTGGCACCCCCGCTGAGCTGGGACAGAGGGACAGTGTGGACGAGGCTCAGACGCTGCTCCTGGCCGTCTGGGATTTGGGTGGGGGGCACATTGCTCAGCTGGGGGGAGGAGTCCTCCATGGCTTCGTCTTTGCAGCCACAGGGCCTTGAGACTTTCCGGAGCACACCACCTGCTCCTGCCTCCTCGCTGGGCTGTGGGGAGACTCAGAGAGGGGTGCCAAGGCCAGCGGGACCTGGGGTCCCCAGGGTAGACCAGGCAGGCGTGAGGGGAGGGGGGAAGGCAGCCCTGGGGACGCGGGGAGGGCTCCAGGGTGGAGGCCGGGCTGGGGATTCCACTGACTCTGAGCTGCCTCCTGGGCCCGGGGGCCGGGTGCTCAGAGCGCGCACTGAACCCCTGCTTGGGAGACATACTTCTTTATATGCCCATATGGACCTGGTACGCTATGGAATGTAAAGAAGTATGTATTCCAGGCTGGGCACTCTCTCGCCGGACTGAGGGGCATCTGCGCCGTGGGGCCGCCGGGGGCATGGGCAGCCGGGCTGAGCCGGGTGAGGCCGGGGCCGCCGTGTCCCTGCTGGCATTGTCTGGCTCTGCCTGTGTCAGCAGGTGGAAGTGCTCATCAGACATTAAATATTCAGTGTGCTGACTGCGGCAGAGGGAGCGGCCCTCCAGCAGGCGGGGGTCCCACACGGGGCGGGGGCCAGGGCCCTCACTTCCTGCCACCTAGCAGAGGTCGGCGGCAGCAGAGAGGGCCGTGCCCGGTGCAGACTGGGAGAGCGGCAGCTCCGCGCGCCGTGTGTGCCAGGGGCCCTGCCGGGGGAAGGCAGGGGAGAGTGGCCGGCTGGCCCGGGCTCTGCTCCTCACTGGGGCACCATTAGCCTAGGGGCTGCTTCTGCCCCTCCCCCGAAGCCCTCAGCTCCTCGGCCGCTGCCCCACACCCGCGGTGTGCCACCACGCTGGCACAGCGCTCCTCTCCCTCGCACTGAATCCGCCCCTCGTGTGTTTGGCACGCGGGCAGCCGGGTTGGGTGACCAGGACCCCCGTGTCTGTCCTTGGCTGGAATGCCGTCCCCCGGCCCTGAGGTCAAAGTCTGAGTCTCTTCCTCGCCCGCTGGTCTTTCGTGGGACAAAGTGTGGGGGGGGCTGGGCGCCGCTGGCAGGGGTGGGCCGCCCTGGAGGGGTCAGCCTGGCTGCGGCTTTGCCTCTGGTCTCAGAGTGGAGGCTGATTGCCCAGGGGCCAGCTCTGTCCCCGAGTGTCATCTCTGCGTTGGCTGTGGTCCCTGGTCCTGCTGCTCTTCCCACCCTCGCCCTGACCTTCGGTGGAGTGGGGGTGGGGCAGAGAGGACCCCACTCAGCTGCCTCACGTGCTGGGTGGATGTCCCTGGGCAGGCTGGGGCGCCAGTCTGCACCCCGGGTGTGAGTTGAGAAGCAAGGTGCAGGGTGCACTGAGCTGGGAGCCCCGCCTCTCCGCGGCGGGCGTGGCAGCTGAGGAGGCACTGCGTTGTCGTTGTCGTTGGGCGGCGCTCTCCTTTCAGCCCAGAGCCCAGAGGGGTCAGAGCCCCCCCTCCCCAAGGTCATCCCACTCTGCTCACTGCCAGCTCCGGCCACAGGGAGGGAAGTCGCGGGCCGGCGGCAGGCGCCGAGTTTTCCCCAGCTGGTCTGGGGCGCATTAGCGCGTTATTGCAGGATGTGGTGTTTGCATAAAAGCATCAGTGGCACCGGGTCTGACCGAGCAAGACCACGCGTCCACATCGAGCGTGTCCATCACCCGGCCCTGCAGCTCTGAACTGAGCCCGAGGGCCCCGCCCCCCCCCCCCCCCGGGCGCCTGCTGCCCCTAGGGCACTCGGACCGGGCGGCCTCCTGTGCTTTCTGCAGGGAACGCCAGGAAGGGCTCAGAGCCGCCCCCACGCGGCTTCCCGGACTTCCTTCTGTGGGGTCTTGGGCCTGGGGTGCTGGCCGCCGCCCCTGATGCTGCACGGGGCCTGGTGACTCTTGGGGGGAGGGGCTGGGCTTGGGGCTGAGGAGGCAGCCAGGACCCTTGCTCTGAGCTCTGGAGGAGGGGCGGCTGCTGGGTTCCCCGAGCGCCCTGGACACTTGGGGTCCTGCGGTGGGTTCCATGGTGCCCGCAGTGTCTGGCTCGGAAGCCACGCTCCGAATGGGGCTTCTGCCTGCGGGTGAGACCCCCGCTGAGGGAGGCATGGGGCTGGCAGGAGTAGAAGGGGTCCTTGCTGAGGGTCAGGAGGCCTGCAAACAGCGCCCCAAGGCAGCACGACCTGGGGATTCTGGTTTAGTGGGCGGAGTGTCAGCGATCTTGTTTAAAAGCCTTGACCCCGGCCTTGAAGGATGGACCGCGATTGGCCAGCAGGGCAGGGAGCTCGCTTGCATTGCAAATCCCCCACCCCCAAATGCCCCAAATCTGAGGGGACCTGAGCAATCTTTAGGGCCGGGGCGGGGAGGGGCTTGCCGAGTGGGCGGGGCCACATCCGTGTAAAGGGGAACCCGGCGCTCGCAGCCACTCTGCTGACTCAGCAGTGCCGGGTGCGGGGGCCCTGGTGCTCACCGTGGCGCTGCTCCTGCCTCTGATGCCCGCGGGCAGGGCGCTGCTCCTGGGGGCGGCCGGGGGCTCTGAGATGGTCTCAGTGGCTTTGCAGGGGGCCCAGCCTCTCCCCTCCATCCAGAGCCCGGATGCATCGCACCTGGGGGGAGGCTGGAAGAGAAGCTCCCCCAGGCCCCATCTGCTCCTCCCCGGAGCCCAGGGCCCAGCTGGCCAGAGCGGGCCTCTGGGAGGGCCCTGGAGGGGAGGCCTCGCGTGCTGGGGAGGGCATGGGGAGGGAGGGGCGGCGGCACAGAGCTGCGTGTGCTGCAGTGCAGCGGCCGATGCAGCCTGTGCAGGAGGCTGAGGGCTGGGCTCCCGCACAGTGGCCGCCGCCGGGTGCAAGCGCAGGTTTTCCAAGACACCGCGGAGTTGCGGCTGGGTCTGCTCCGCAGGGTGGGCTGCCTGGCCGGGGGAGGGGCGGGTGCCCCTGATGGGGAGGGGCCTCCCAGGCCTCCTGCATCTGACCCGGTGAGGACTAGGACGAAGGTCAGCACGCCCCTCTGCAGGCGCGCGGAGAGGCCGCTGCCCCGGGCCAGGGCGTGGCTCCTGCAGAGTCTGAGGCCCCCTCCCCAGGGCCCGCAACCCCTGGCTTGGGCGGGGAGCGGCTACTCAGCCGGGCAGGGTTGGTGTGTATGCGCACGCGTGAGGTCAGCTTCGGGGACAAGCGGGACAAGGACCAGAGTATTTTTAACAGCGGGGAGTGGAGAAGGCAGCTGTCCCCGAACCTGTCCTACGGGGGCTCGGAGGGGACCTGGCAAGGCTGAAGGGCACCCAGGACAGATGTGCACGCGGGGCCTCGTCCCCGGCAGGCCCGGGTGCCCTCGCCATGCCCAGATATGGCCAGGGGGCTGCCCGCCGGCCTCGCGGTATAAATAGTTCTGTGCTCAGCTGCCCCATGGAGGACTGAGCTCCGATGACTCCGGGGCAGGAGGCCCAGGAGCCTCCCTCAGAGCTGCCCGCCGTGGGGCTTGGGGCCCAGTCGCCATATGTCCCCGTCTCGTCCCTTCCCGGGCGGCCAGCAAGTGGGATCCGGCCACCAGCTGTCGTCCCCTCCCAAGGGCAAGGCAGGGCCTTTGCCACTGAGGGGGCAAGAGAGGCCAAAGACGCCGAGCCCGGGGCGCCCCGACTCGGGGCTCGGCCCCCTGTAGGCCGAGGCTGGCCCGAGATGGCCCTGCTCCCTCTGCCCCAGCCACGGCCACCTGCACCGCGCAGGGGTCTCTCGGCACCCAGAGCTACGTTGCATCAGTCCCTCCTGGGGGCTCCAGAAGTGAATCTCTCGTGGTGGCACGCGGACTGTGGAGTGGGGGTCCCTGAGAGAGGGCACACAGGGCCCGTCCAAGGCCACTCTCCCGGGCCGAAGGCGGGCGGCAAGCTCCCAGCCACGCCTGGGCCCAGGGAGCCCTCCCCAAGGCAGAGAGGGCCCCGCTGCTCGCGCGGCCGCCCCGCCTCCCCTGCTTCCTCTGGTGCCTTCCTGAGCCCTGGGCCCTTCTGCAGGTGGCCGGGGTGTGGGGGCAGCAGGGAGGGGCTCCCACAGACCCGCGGTGCAGTCCCCAGGGCTGGGCTGAGGGGGTCTCCGCAGAGCGGCTTCCTTTCTGGGAACAGTGAAGGAAGCCACCTCTGCCAGGCCCTGCCTGGAGCGCGAGACCCGGAAATCTCCCTGGCAGAGAAGGGCCAAGCAAGCGTGGGCCCGCCTCCCGCGCCTGCCCCGGCCCCGCCCCGGCCCGACCGAGGCGACTTCGTCCCCGGGGGCTCCGTCAGGCCCCAGGCTCTTCTGTCTAGAAACATCTTTTCCGGGGAAGGTGGCAAAGCTGTGGACCTGAGCCGGTCGGGCCCGGCTCGCCAAGCTCGGGGGTGGGGGTCGTTCCCGAGTGAGACCCCCAGGAGGCGCCCGCGAGGCGGCCCCAAGGGGCTGCTGACGCCCACTGACAAACGGTCTTCTGTGCCATCTCCCTTAAAAGTTAACTAAAATCTGGAATTAAAAATGAACTGAGTGGAGCCCGAGCGCTGACGGTGACGCTGTTGTGTGGAGACACGTCAGGGCGCAGACGTCAGGGCGCAGTTGCCCTGTGCTGGTGGCGCCCCCGGGCAGCGGGGGGCACTGCCCCCGCCGCCCCTCCTCCCAGCTGTGTTTGTGAGGGCGGGGCGCGGCGAGGACTGTGGCGTGGGTGCAGCTGTGCCCTGCGTGTTGCCCTTGAGCCCAAGGTGTTGGCTGCCGCATTTCTCGGGGGACACCGGTCACAGTGTCCACTGTGCTGGGGCCGGGACGCCTCCCCCTGGCGGGGTCTGTGCGTCCTAGGAGGGGCTGAGGGTGTGAATGGGGAGGTGCTGCCCTGCAGGGGGACGGACCGAGGTCCCCGGCCGAGCCATGCCGAGTCAGGCAGTGACAGTGACCGATGCCACCCGCACTTCTCACAGGACGAACCGAGGCTCACCCCACCGTGGTATGCGGTGCTTGGGAGCCCAAGGTCACCACACAAAGGTCAGACCTGGGCCAGCTGGGAGCACCCATGGGTCCACGGCTCGTCCACCGTTCCCAAAATCCAGGCGACTGTGCTGCCTCCACGCCAGGGTCCAGCCCGAGACCTTGAGGCTCTGACCAAGCAGGAGGGCTTCTCGGATGAGGCGGCGGCAGTGGCTCCGGCCCAGGGCCCTGCTCCCCCTAGTGGGCCCTTCGGGGCAAGGCTGGGGGCGGGCCCTGAGCTGCCCGCAGCAAGTGGGTCTGGGGCGGGCTTCCCTGGGTGAGCCCACGGTGCTATTGTAACTAATTGGACCCACGCTGTGATTCCATAGCGGCTAATTTCCTATCGATCCTGGCGGTGTTCTCGGCAGTGAGTGCCCGCCCAGCACCGGCTGCTGGCGAAAGTGCTGAGCGCACTCCGGTGGGGCGACTCCGTCGGCAGCTGCTTTAAAGCCCCTCTGATTGTTTGGTTCATAAAACGCGCCAACGGGAGCAGCTGCAGCCCCGTGATCTTTAGCACCCTGGTGAAAAGGGCGGCACGGGGAACCCGGGGGTTCTCCGGGAAGCCGCGCCTGGGTGCAGCCGGACGCGCGGTGAGTTCGGCAGTGCGCTCGCCCCCTCCCCGCCTCCCAGGTCCTGCACCAGGGCCCTGGGGCACCGGGAGAGCAGCCGGCCTCCCTCCCTGCCCGACAGCACAAGTCCCCAAACGGGGGTGGGGGGATGGGGCAGGCGTTTCTCTCTCGGTGCTGAGCCCAGGTAGAGGCTGGACAGGGGAGGCCTTGGGGCTCCCAAGTGAGCCCCTGGTGACCCTGGGGCTCAGGTGACACACGTCTGGGCAGCGGTGTTGAGGAGCTGCTGGGCCCGTGCTGGGAGGTGAGGTAGGGTGGGCTGTGCATCGTGGTTTGCAAGGTGAGTGCCAGGGTCTGCAGATCCAGCGGGGGTCTCCAGGGGGTGGGCTCCACAAAGCACCGGCCTCGGAGCCCTGGGTCGCGGGAGCCCTGGGTCACGGGGTGGGATGCTGCATGTCAGCCTTTGTCCGGGAGAGCAGGAATGCTGGGAGACACCCAGGAGCCTCTGGGACCACACAGGGTGGCCTGGTGGGACTGGGGGAGGGGCACAGAAGTGCCTGCCATGCGGAGGGGACCAGACAGGGGGCTGGCTTGCGTGGGCCGAACTGTGGACGTGGCCGGCAGAGGTTGGCTACACAGGCAAAGATCCGGTGTGCTTTTGGGGGAAATTCCTGCAGACCCCACCCCCGCATTTACATGACAGGCAGGCAGCACACCAGGGGGCGGGACCATGTCCGAGGGACAGTGCCAGTGCCGTGGCTGCGTCTCCCTGGCCTCACCAGGGAGCAGAGGGCTTGGGGCCAACCCAGTGCTGTCAGACTCCCCGCCCCGTCACAGAGAGCGTGGCGGCCGTGCCTCCCGGGGCCCTGGGGGGCAGGGCTGGGCAGCGTGGCGCTGGCCTCTGTGGCTCCCAGAGGGCCCAGGGTGCCCTGCAGTGCGGCGCAGATCCTTCTGGAAGGCCCAGGTCACAGGGGTGTGGGGCTCAGCAGCTCCCAGAGGCGCCTGGGTGTGGGCACGGGCCTGAGGGTCTGTGCTGCGGTGCCTGGGAGGTTGGGGACAAGCCCAGGGCTGCATACACAGTGACCCCCATGCACCCAGGCTGCGGAGCGCCCCCCTCGGCTCCTGCTCCCGGAGAGCCCGCGGCCTGGGAAGAAACTCGCCCGTCCGCATCATGAGGCGTCAGAGCGAGCAGGGTCACACCTGGGCCAGGCCATGCGGGTCCCCTGTTTCACCGCCCCCTACCATGGAAAGTGGGGGTCGCTGGGACAGTCTGGCTCCTGCCCTCCCAGAGACACCCACACAGCAGCGGGGCCACCACCTGCCAAGGCCACGGCTGGTGGATGGCTGTGCTGCCTGGCCTAGGGGTGAGTGAGGGCTAAGCCTGCAGGGCCCACTGAGGCCCCAGGGTCTTGGCTGTACCCCAGGCCCCAGGCCCGCAACAGGGCAGAGGCAATGGTGTGCAGGGGCGGGGCCTTTCGATTGCAGGAGACAGAGCAGGGGCGCTAGTGGCCAGGCAGCACCCCAGACGCCTCGAGGTCCCTGAGCCGGCGCGTGCCCGGGTGTGTGGGGCTGTGTGTGACGGGTGTGCGTCCTGGCCTGGTGACTCCCCGAGAGCCCCACGACGGGCGGGGCCGCTGCTCTGTGGACGTCGCCACCCCGTGGACCGGGAGCCAAATGCTTTGCTGAAGCTGGTAAAATGGAACCAAATCAACTCTGCAATGGATTTGGTCCCCTTCAACCAGCTGTAGCTGTGCATTGACTGCGCCGCGGCCCGGCTGGAACACGCGGCGAGGACCAGGAGGCGGCGTCGCGACACTGGACACGACCGGAGGTGGTGGCAGAGCTGTGCTCCTGCCCGTCCCCCCGTCCCCTGCCCCCCGCCGCCAGCTTTCGGTGAAAATAAACACTCCTTCTTCACGCCAGAGCTTGGCCGTGTGTTCCCTGGGGCCGCCCACGTCCTCCTCTGAGCCCCAGGCCAAGGACAGGGCGCAGGGCCTGCGGCTGGGGTGCACGTCACGTCTCACTAGTGCTCTGAGGGACACCACGGCCTTGTCACTGGGCAAGGCTGGGTCGGGCCTCTCTCTAGACCACGTGGCAGGGACTGGGCGGGTGGGGGGACCCTCGTGGGCTGTGGCTGGGAGGACTGAGGGGCCTTTCCGGTGAAGGCCGGGACCCCAGAAGCCAGGCCACCGTGGGCAGGCTGTCGTGGGCACACCACAGGCTAGGGAGCGGGACCTGATGAGACCCCGTCCTGGGCAGGGCCTGGCATCAAGGGGCTCAGGGCAGCTGGTGGGCAGATCTGCAGCCTGGTGGGTTCATGGGTGACTGCCAGCCGGGGGGCAGCAGCGCTGGAGTGAGCCCTGACTTTTGCCCATAGCAGCAGATACGGGGGCGCCTCAGCTCAAGGCCGGGTCCAGGGGCGGGGGAGGAAGCCAGGCGGGCAGTGGACAGCTCTGCAGATGGACACAGCGGCCCCTGCCTCCGAGCCCTGGGCTCTTCCTGATTCCAACACAGGGCTCGCATCCCCGAGCACAGGTGGGCACAGGAGGCCGGAGGCTGCCAGGGTCCCCCGAGGCCGGGTGGGGAGAGGTGCCCTCCAGCCACAGGTTCTCGGGTCGGGCTCAGCTGTCCCCCTCCACTCACCCGTCTCCGTGTGGAGGGCAGGACAGCCTGCCCTTGGGGGTTCTGGCCTCTTGGGGGCCCCTCTGCAGAGTCAGCCATGTGTGTCCCACCACGTCTGGCAGAAGCAACACAGACTCTGTCCCCACCCCCAGGTCGTCCGCAAGCAACACCTTTCCAGGGTGTGTGGGGTGCGGCAGGGAGGGCCCCTCCCGGAGGGGAGCCTTTGGAAACCCTTCCACCACTGAGGGCGTGTCGAGGCCAGATTGCCAGGTCTGACCCTCCCCGGCCTCCATCCCTCCCACGGCCAACCTGGACGAGGAGCCCCGAGGCCCCCGGGGGCCTCCCCCGCCCCCGTCTGCAGGAACCCGACCTCCTCACGTGACCTCTGCCCGCAACAGAGGCGCTGGCTCCTGCCCCTGAGCAGTTGGTCAATCAGCTCACACCCTGCCCAAACGGTAGCAACAGGCAGCCTGGGAATGCCGGGGCAGTGGCCGGGAAGCTGCCTTCCTCCCCCGGGCCCCAAGCCCGCGTGTGCCTCACGGCCTGTGACGCCGGCGGGTAGGCCCAAGCCCAGCAGATGCCCCAGGCTGGCCCAGGGGAGCCCAGTGTGTGAGTGGCCCAGGCCAGGCTCTGCCCACGGTGGGGCCCTCCCTGCCCTGGGCCTCCAGGCTCCCCTGTAAATTAGAGGACCCCGTGGGGGGACATCAGCTCCCGTGTGGGGTCCCTAGCGAGAACCCCTCTGCAGGCCTTGCCAGCCCCAGGAGGGCTATGGAGTCCCCCGTCGTGACATGGGTGAACCTGTACACACCGGGCAGGCACGGGGCAGGCACTGGGTGGGCAGTGGCTCCAGGGCTGCCCCCGGTTGTGGAGAGGCCTCATAGTTGGGCCTGGAGGTTCCAGGACCACTTTGTCCACGGACAGCGTAATTTGACTTCCGTGGGACTTCCCCAGGCGGGTTTCCGGGATGGTTGCAGGGGCAGCCCCGCCCTCCTCTCCCCAGGAGCCGGAACACAGACAGCGGGGTCGGGTCTGGGGCTGCAGTTGGTGCCCTGGTGGACCAGCAGGTGACAGGCGCCTCCCGATCTTTGGGGCTCCTCCGAGAGGTGGCTGGGCCTGGAGCCCCTTCCGTGACGGGGAGGCCTGTGGCCGCCCTGGCCTGTCCGGCCCAGCTGGGGACTGTTCGGCCGCAGTGCTCGGGGCTACAGGTTTGCTGTGCACTGAGCCACACGCCCCCCCCCACCCCCAGCTCCTCTCCTCAGGGGGTCCTGGGGGAGAGGGGCCGTCAGGAGCAGGGCCGTGCTGGGGCAGAGCCTTGGTCCAGGGGTTCTGGCTCTGTCTTCTGGCCGAGGGCGGTGGGGGTCCGAGTGGCCACTGCCATGGGGATGTGGGTCACAGCCTCGTGCAGAAGTGGCTGCTGGGACGGGGGCACAACCTCACTCGGGAGCTGGGGGTCCCAGGCAGCCTAAGACGGGGCTGGTGAGGATACAGATCCCCGGTCTGCAGTGCGGGGCCTGGGAACATGGATCCTCACCCAGCACTCGGGGACCCCCAGGAACAGTGATGCTGAGCTGCACCCCTCCAGCCTGTGGGACCCTGCCCAGCCTCCCCCAGCCGCTGCACACCCTGCCCCGCTGGTGCACCTAGCTCACACCCCCCGTTCCCTCACCCCCAGAGCAAACCCAGGTGAGGAACCCCGCTCCGAGGCTCCCCGGGCCACAGTCGCTGTCACCTGCTCCGTGCTCTCGGCTCAGCGCTCAGGGGTGGCCAGGGTCCTTGCGGAATCTCCCGCCTCCCCTGGCCTTGGCGGGGGTGGGGGTGTGTGCGGGGCTGGAGCAGGGGGCAGAGCTGTGCGCACCTCGCCGGCTGCAGGAGGCCGCGCTCCCGCACAAAGGGGCACAAACCAGGTCAGGGCCGCCCTGGGAGGTCCAAGCCCTGCAGTTTGGAGTCTCCCCTCCTCCTTCGTTCCTCCTCCCACCCGCAGAGCCTGCGGGGAGGGGGCCCTTCCTGGGCCAGCAGCCGCTGCTCCCCGCCCCCGTCCTGGGTTTAGGGGGGCCGTCCCTAGGTGCCCCCGGGCTGGGCCCTTGAGCAACATTCTCCAAGGGCAGCGGTGCTGAGACCTGTGGGGGACACCCCCAGCCGGCCGCTCTGCCGCACCTGCGCCTCCCCCGGGGGGCCCTGCTCAGGTCCCTGTGCCTGTCCCCCCTCGGGCCCCCGACTCCTGCCCTCAGCCTCGCGTTGGCTGGCGTGTGCTGGGCTGCGGGTCGCCCCTTGCCCTGGGTGCCTGGCCAGGGAGGAGCCCAGGGGCACGTGGCCAGGAGGCCGGGCCTCCGCGAGCCTCACAGGGATGTGGAGAAGGCAGAGCGTCTGCATCAGGACTTAAGTCCTGCCCTGCGATCCCCAGTGGGCAGCTCCGCGCCCCAGGCCTCCTCCCGCCCGCAGCCACCTGTCCTCGGGCGGGGGGCTCCGGCCCGTCCTCCCTGGCCCTTCTTCCCCACCTGTGAGTGGGAAATGCTGAGACCCACCCAAGCACAGAGACGGCCCCCCAGGGCACGGGGTGCAGAGACCTGCCCGGCCAGGGAGCAGCAAGTGAGCCTCGAAATCTGACAAATCTGCAGGCTGTTTGTCAGCTACGGTTCTGTGCGGCCTGTGAATGACGTCACAAACATCCAAGCAGAGCTTGGCAGGTAGAAGGCGCCCACCCCCAACAGGGAGAGATGCGGTCAGAGCTGCCGTGGGGGGGGGCCCTGAAACCTGCGGGCTGGAGACCCAGGACCCGGGTGCTGAATCCACGGGGCGGCGGCCGGCGGGGGCCTCAGGGGGGAGAGATTTTCTTCTGGAAGGTTCCCACCTTGCAAGGCCGTCTGAGTGCTAACTGTGTCTGGGGCGACCTGCGCAGCAGCACCAAGCGCCGGGCACAGCGGCCCCTCCAGACACAGCTCTGACCCGGGCACAGCGGCCCCTCCAGACACACAGCTCTGACCGGCAGCTCCCAAGCCGTGCAGGGGAGGGGCAGGGAGTCCAACTCCCGCCCGGGGCTTCAGCATTCCGAGTTGGCCTGGGCTTTGCGAGGAGGCCCCCGGGTCAGTGTCCTGAGCCTCAGGAGGGTTGTGGCTCCCTGGTCTGAAGGCATCAAGCAGGTCCCGTCTCTGCCACGCTGGCCGTCCCCAGTGTCTGCCCAGGAAATGCTCCTGGTAGGCCCAGGCCATCTGGGAACAGGTGGACACAGCCCCTATCCCGGGCTCACAATGCAGGCTCAGTGTCAGCTCACCTTCAGACAGTACACAGAGGGGCAGGGTTACCACAGGACTTGTAACTGGCTCTACTTACCTGGCCCAAGTGGGTGGTCAGGGCGGACTTCCTGGAGGAAGTGGGCAGCCAGATACAGTGGCAGATTTCTTCCCGACTGCCCCCGGTGCTACTGGCTCCTCGGGCAGTGGGCTGTGTGCACAGCGAGACCTCCTGGTCCCTAGGGACACCCTGAGCAGGACGAGGGAGCGGCAGGCCCCTCCCGTGGCTATGAAACATGGCCGCTTCCCCCCCGGCCTCACACGGCCGGGCTGACCGCACAGATACGCAAGCTGCGGCCTCTCATCCCCGATCACCACGCACACGGCTGGGTTTCCCTCGTGAAAGACCGGGGCCAGTGACCTTTGTCGAGCGTCTGCTGTGTTGGTCCGTGGTGAGGCTTGCCCCGGGTGTAGGTCCGCGGTGAGGCTCTGCCCCGGGTGTAGGTCCGCGGTGAGGCTCTGCCCCGGGGACAAGGACACCAGGGCTGCCCCCAGGGCCCGGCCAGCAGCCAAGGCGCCTCCTCCCGGGGCAGGTGACAAACGCCCTGGGAGCAAGTGGGCAGAGGGAGCTCGGAGGAGCGGCCCCTGCGGACGCCAGACGCACGTTGCCGAGGGAGGCATTGAAGACCCGAGGGGTGAGGGCAGCAGGCAACACTGGCCGGGGCACAGGCCGGGTCCCCCAGAGCCCAGGGCCACAGAAAACCGGGCACTTCCGTGCTGCACGGGGGAGCGTGCATCCCAGATACGCAGCCCCACAGGCACATGTACCCCTTAGCCGTGCTGGGCACACACACCCCCATGTGGCAGAAACACGCCCACCATGAATGCACGCCCACCGCACGCCCCCGGCATGCAGCCCCTGGGGGGGACCATCCAGCCTGCAGTGGGCTGTCCAGTCTGCGCCAGCTGCGGCAGGTGTGAGCTACCCGCCCAGAGCTGGGCCTGGCATGGCTGCCTCCTCCAGTGGCTCAGCCGGGCGCACACGGGTGGGAGGGCCTGGGGACCAGGTGGGCGGGGCCTGGTGCTGCTTCTGATGCCCGACCCAGGCAAGTTGCTGCCTTCCCCAGCCCATTGCCTCGTCCGCGAGTGGCAGAGCCAGCAATGACAGCTGATGGCGACGGCCCAGCTGAGGCCGGACGGCCCAGGCAGCCGAGCCCGAGCAGGGCCTGGCAGTTCTGCGGGTGGCCTCTGTCAGCACAGACAGTCACTCATGCTGGCGGCTGTGAAGGGGACTAGGGAAATGGAAATGGAGGCCACGTGCCGCAGCCCGCCGGCCGCCGGGACGCCCGGTCTGTGTCCCCACGCGTGACTTGGCAACTCTGTGCTGCCCAAACGCTTGCAGGAAATCGGCTGTCGAGGGCACGTGTGGCCGGCCCTTGGGGAGCTGACCACTACCAGGAGGAGCTTTGCCGTCTGCAGTCCCAGGTCCACGGGGGCGGGGGGTGGCGTGTTCGCAGTGTTGGTGGGGATGAGGCTCTGCCAAGTCCCTCCTGGAACCATGCGCTCAGCCCGCTGGGGCCCCCGGGAGCCAGGCTGCCCGTCTCTGGCCACACAGCTCTTAGGGCTCGGTGGGACCAAGTGTTCCGTGGGCATGCTCTGCACAGAGCGCTGCAACCAGGCTTTCTCCCGGGACAGCTGGGTTTGGGCGCCGCTGGCCTGGCCAGCAGCACCGAGGGGCTGAGCCAGACAGCAGAGGTGGGTCCCCGTGCCTCAGCCGGCCGAGCACACTGCCCTCTCGCAGCCCGGGGCGTCTCTGGGCTGTCTGTGGGGACCGCGGCAGGATGTGCGCAGCCGCCCTGCCTGCGTTCAGCACCAGGGACAGCGACTGGTCTCGGACTGGGGTCTGGGCTTGGAGCTCGGGGCTGGCTGGGGCAGGGCAGGGCTGCTTACAAGAGGAGAGGAGTTTTCTGCTCTCTCCTGCCAACGAGGGGGTGGTGTAGCCCCTGGCGGGGGGCACGTTCTCCTTGCTTTGCCACAGCTCCGTCAGGGGCTTTGGACCAGGTTTCCCGACAAGAATGACCAAATCAAATCCAGCTTTGGGGCCTTCCTGCTCCCCGTGGGCAGCTGCGTGGGGTTTGGCACGGCCATGCTGGCGAGGTCCCGTTCGGTGCTGGAGCTGGGGAGCAGACCTGCCTGCGGACGTGGTTCTCCAGCCGCGAGGCCACCGTGGAGCATCCAGGCTGCCCCGGGACCCCAGCCCAGGTGCTGAGAGCACTCGCTGAAGCCTCAAACCCCAAGCCCTCGGCCTGCATCTCAGGTGTTGGATCTGCTTCAGTGTCCAGCATGGGCTCGCGGGGTGTCAGGCTCGGTGACCACGGCGCTGCTGGAGGGGCAGAGAGGGGACAGTCGCTCTGTGTGGGGCAGGGCAGGGGCTCGGCTGCATCTGGCACCTGCTCCCTGGGGCACGGGGGGGGGGGGACGAAGGAGAGGGCTGGGTGCTCAGGGTATCCAGGTCTCCGTGCCTGCAGTGGCCCCAGACCACACCCCACGTGCTCTGGATGGGGTTGCCTGAGGCCCCTCCCCCGTGAAGACGGCCGAGCCGCCCCTTCTGCTGGGGAGCGCCCAGCTCTCGGCTCCTGGCTGCCTGTGCTGTGCACTTGCCCCTCACCAGGGCCTGGGGTCTGATTCTGTTTGTGAAGAGGCCCCAAGCTCCTCAAATGTCCAGTGCCCCCTTCTCATCCTCACCACAGTCCAGAGCAGGGGGCTGGGGGCCCCTCGCTCAAGCCCAGGTGGCGCCGAGGACTGAGAAAGTTTGGGCAGCCGAGACCGAGCTGGGCTTTGGGTCCAGCACAGGGTGGCCTCTCCAGGTCAAGGGCCTCCAGTGGGGTCACCAGGGCTGCTGGGTTCAGAGATGAGAGCAGGCGGGGACCCCAGGGCAGGGGGTGGGGCAGCTGTGTCATCACCCTGCCCCCTGGGGAGGCTTGGACCCTGCTCCTCCCAGGGCACAGAGAAGGGGGCAGGGGAGGCGGAGTGGGTCACCCTGCAGGGAAGCGAGGGCCGGGGTTCACGCCTGGCCCCAGGCTCCAGTCCACGCTGGGGTCTGTCACCACAGCCACTTCCACCAACAGCGAGGGCCCAGAGCACCGCCGGCTCCCAGGGTTCTGGGGCCAGTGGGACCTTGGGGCAGTCTCCCAAGCCTGTGGACTACAGGGACCAGCTGCCCCGGACGCCCACCCGAGACCACTGGGCACTGAGAGGGCCTGGCAGCTGGGAAGCGGGCAGTGCCCGGGGCCATCTGAGGGCAGGGAGACCTCGGACCGGGAACACACGCCACCTGGAGTTGAGTGCCGGGGAGAGCCAGTGGGCGAGAGCACAGCCAGGCCCGGGCATGCCCACGCGCCAGGCCCCCCTGTGTAGGAGCCACGGCAGAGCCGCTGGCCCTGAACCTGCCCCTGGCCCTGAGCTCTTCCCACAGCCCGGGCCTGGAGAGACGCCCTCTCCATGTGGGAGGAGAGCCCGCAGCTGCCCAGGGGACCAGACAGCTGGTGGGCAGCGCCCCAGGCACAGTGGAGCAGCCCAGAGGCAGGAGAGCGCGGGGCTCAGGGAGGCAGACCCCAGACCTGGGCGCCCCTCACGGCATGGAAGGGCTCAGCATCTGCGTGGAGCCCCGCCCCCATGTGTCCCCGGGACCCTTCTGCCAGTGGCCTGCATCCAGGAGGGGCCGGCCCTGTGCCGTGGCCTCCGGGCAGGCAGGCACACTACTTTTTTAACACAATATTTTATTTATTATTTTTGAAATGACAAGTTTTTAAACATTTACTTATTTATTTGAAAGACAGAGAGAGAGAGAGAGAGAGTGGTGCTCTCTGATTAATGAAAGCCGAAACCAAGCGACAGCGGAGCCCGCCATACCCTGGCTCTCTGCTGCCTGTCGGCCTCTGCCGGCTCACGGAGGAGTTTGGGGATTGACACGGGACTGGATGGAGCCTGGGTTTGCAAAACACCGAGCCAGGCACAGCCAGCACACAGTGCACGTGGCGGCCCTGAGCCGGCCCGAGAACAGCAGGCAGCGGTGCGCAGGGGCCGGCTCTGCCGCCTGGTGATCTAAGAGCACTGGTGGGCTGGGCCTCTGTCCAGGACACCGCTCACCCCACCTGTCCTGCCAGGGCTGGCCCTGTGCGGCCAGACAGGCGGTGAGCGGGCGGGCCCCAGGCCAAGGGCAGCCAGGACCCAGTGGAGGCAGAAGGCAGGAGCATCCACGGCCTCCCCGAGGTCCCCCAGGAGCGGAGGGGCCTGCTGCTCCCCGGGAGCCCTGGCTCTGCCTCTGGGCATCAGACACCACACAAGCCCCTCGGCAGCCCCCACCCCCACCCTGGAGCCAGAGCCAGGGCGGGGGCCGGGGCAGTGCTGAAGCGTGGCCTCCCGGTTCCCGGGACCTCCAAGCTCCCAGCGCCCTCGGGTGAAGCCAGGCTTGGCGGAGGGAGACCCTCTGGGGTGGGCGTGGGGCACAGCCCTGGGGACAGGGTCTCCTGGGGCCACAGGGCAGGGTCTTTCCTCTGCAGGCAACTGAGATGTTGGGGGTGAGGGCGCCCTGGGGACGGGAGACTCCTCGTGCCCCTCACACTCCTGGCCAGCACGCAGCAGGATGAGCCCTGTGCAGTGGCGGTGGGGCTCGAGGCCAGCCCGGGGCGGAGGCCGCTGTGTCCGGCTGGAGCAGTGCCCCCAGAAGCCCCGCTCTGTGGCCCGAGGGCAGGGAGTAGTGGAAGCCATGAGCCGAGAGCCTCAGGGGACTCTGGCTGCCGTCGGGGGCCAGCGAGGTCCGGGGACAGTGCTGCCCGCACTTGAGCTGTGTCCTGGGGAGCCTGGACAGCACCCTAAGTATGTGTGGCCTCAAAGGTGCCCATGACACCCATGCAGCTGGCTGGGCTGGGGCCACCTGCACTGACCGGCCAGCGCTGGCCTTCCCCAGCTGCAACTGTCCGGGTCATGGGGCTCCTGTTGCCTGGAAACTGTGGTCCGTGGGTCTTGTGTGTGGTCTCTGGAAAGGACCCCAGACCCCTGCACAGCCGAGGCCCCAGGGTCCTGACCTGGGCGAGGGGAGCTCCTGGCCGAGGCCTGCAGTGCTGTCCTTATCCCTCCTGCTGGCGTCACTGGACACCGGCTGGGCACCGTCAGGCCCCATCGCACTGAGATGGGGACGCCGCCAGTCAGGAGCAGGTAGCGGCGTTGCTGGGCTTCTGTGTCCGACCCATGATCTCTGGGTGCTCAGGGCCCCAGGCTGGGCCGGACTGACCTGGACGTGCTGGGCGGAGCCTGCCTGGGCAGGGGCACGGATGAGGGGAGAGGGCCTTCTGTGCACACTGCACGGAGCAGGGTCTGGGCCCCAAAACAGGCCCGTAGACAGACGCCGTTCCGAGGCCAGCGCTGGGCGCAGCCGGCTGAGCCACGGCTTGTGAGGCCAGTACCCCATCTCAGAGCACCGGTTCCAGTCCCGGCTGCTCCACTTCAGACCCAGCTCCCTGCTGACGGCCTGGGAGGCCGTGGGAGGTGGCCCCAGTGCCTGGGAGACCTGGAGGGAGTTCTTGGCTCCTGGCTTCGGCCTAGCCCAGCCCCAGCCATTGCACACCTGGAGTGAACCTGCAGCTGGGGGATCCTTGTCTCTCCCATTCTCTCCGTCACTCTTTCAAGTTAATACAGTTGATCTTAAAGAGAAGAGGGCGTCCCACTGCCCCCGCCTCTGCCCCTGACGGGCAGCCTGCGGCCATCGGCGCCTCTGCCCCTGACGGGCAGCCTGCGTGCGTTGTTTTCCTCAGCTGCTCCCAAAGCACTTCCTTCGGATTCCTGCGTTTCTAGACAGCTCCCGTTCTCTGAGCTTCTGGGAGGTTCGAATCTTCCTTACTCCAGACCTGGGACGGTTTAGCCGTGATGCCTCCCGACGCCTTTTCTGCCGCAGCCTCTGCTGTCTCTGGAGCCCAGTGCGCCGGACGGACAGACGGCGCTGTGCTGGACGGGGCCGACGGTGTTGCCCGGCCTGGTCGCAGGGCTGCTCCTGCTCCTCTGTCCGTCTGTCCGCAGCCCCTGCTCTCTGCGTCCGTCACGAGTTCACCCACTTTCCCTCTCAAACTCTTTTGCTACTGACATTTGCCAGCGACATTCTTATGGCAGGTGTCGCATTTTCAGGTCTGAAACACGCTCTTGCTCATTTCTTGCACTTCCTCCATCCTCTGTATTTTCAGCAGGTGTGCACACGTGTGTGTTTACAACAGGTGTGCACACGTGTGTGTATTTCCAGCAGGTGTGTACACGTGTATTTCCAGCAGGTGTGCACACGTGTGTGTTTACAACAGGTGTGTACACGTGTATTTCCAGCGGGTGTGCACACGTGTGTGTGTTTGCAGCAGGTGTGTGTGTGTACGGTGAGTGTGCAGGTGTGTGTATTTCTAGTGGGTGTGCTGGCCAGCCCTGTCCTCTGTGTGGCAGAGGGGATGGGCGCGTGTGCCAGGCCGTGGACCGATGCCACCTCCTCCTTCCTGATGCCGGTGGCGCTGACGTCTGCAGACTCAGCCGCCAAGGGAGCCGCTGCCCCCACCCCCGGACCCTGGAGCAGAGGGCTGGTGGGAGGACCCCAGGCCCACAGCGTCCACCTGCCGTCCTGCGAGGTGCACCTGCCTTCGACACAGGGGCAGAGGGAGCAGAGTGGGCGCCTGCCGCCATCCGGCTGCCCGGGCTGGCGGAGTCCTCGGCCCTGGGCGAGGAGGGGGCTGAGTGACGGCTGAGAGGATGAGCTCAGAGGCGGCGGCCGGCCGGTGACTCAGTGGAGGGGAAAGACGGGAAGTGCAGCGGCCCGGCGACTGGCGGGAAGGGGCGCGAGCCGCACGGCCGTGACAGCTTAATGGCCTTCGTAAAGCATCATCTGAACGTGCCGGGCCCGGAGAGGCTCCGAGCCAAGACGGCCCCGGCCTCGGGGGACAGCGGGCAGCCGGGAAGGCAGCCATGTTCTCCGCGATGCCCCGCCCCCTCAGGGCCCCCCCAGGAGCCCCCACGGGCAGCTGGGCAGCACTGCCACACCCAGGTCACGCCCTGCCCTCCAGGTCGGGCGCCCCTTGAGTTCGGGGAAGAGCTTCGTGCCTTCCTCTGGAAGCCCAGCCCAGGTCTCTGGGCAGCCAGAGCCGTGGGCATGGAGGGCCCCGCCCTGCAGCCCCAGCCCCCACTCCTCGCCGGCCCCTGCTCCTCCGTGCCCCGGGTCCCCCACACACACTCTGAGTGCCCACCTGCCAGGGAGCTGCAGCCCGCTTCACCGATGCCCGCAGTTCAGGGGCCAAGCACGCCCGCACGCTCCCCTGGCCTGGCCCCACAGCCTGTGCTGCAGGGGCCTGAGGCACGCGGGGTCTCCACAGCCCCTGCACTGAGCACTGGGGTGGGCGATGTCCTCCTCAGGACCCCAGGCCCGAAGACCACAGGGTGGGGAGTTGCAGCTCGGTTGGAGCCTCCCGTGTGGTGGCAGCTTTGGCTCAGTGGGATTCTTTTCTTTTGAAAATTTATTTGAAAGACAGAGTGACAGAGGGTGAGGGAGAGGAAGAGAGAGAGGGAGAGGGAAGGGGAGGAGAGGGGGAGAGGGAGGAGGAGCGTAAGGGGAGGGGGAGGGGAGGGAGAGGGAGAGATCTTGCATCTGCTGGCTTACTCCCCAAATGGTCTCAATGGCTGGGGCTGCACCAAACCAAAACAAAGA